>JAMQGT020010615.1:0-44961 GCA_024447675.2 Pterophyllum scalare
ACCAGCTGAAAAAAAACCAAAGTGCATCACACTGGAACAGTTGTGAGGTCATTTTTTGGCATGTATTGCTGTGCACAAGGATGACAACAGCATAAACTTTCTGTTAGGCAGTGTGGAGGTGTGACAGTGGGTGATTTTTTTTTTTTTGGTTCGTCACATACTGTACTATACAAAACCCTTGAGCCACTCCTCATTTCCTTTGCTTCCAAGGAATCAGAATTTCTGGTAATTCGTTAATGTGGTCTTGAGTACTAGTTTGCTTTTTCACTCGTATTCAGTCCAGTCCTTATACCATGTTAAGATGTGTGTGTGTGTGTGTGTGTGTGTATATATATATATATAAAATATATGAATTAAGGCGTTGCTCAAGACTTTTGCACACTATTGCTTATTGTCAGCTTTAATGCTGTTCTCCTGCTTTTGTCCATAGATTTTGAGATGAAGGTGATCAGATGACAACACTTCCTCCTATTGTTGCTTTTTATTTTTCATATATATAAAGTTTTGAAAATGTAGTTTCATAACCAGGCACGTGTGACTAGTTGACCAGACATTTAAACCTTACTGCCCTTGCTAGTCTGCACATGAAATGCTAGTTGTTTACACATGTTCTTATTTTGTTAATGCACAATGGTAGCTGTTGGTCGAAAAGACATTACAGCGCCACCAGCCAGTACCCAGGGTTGAAGCCCTGACACTCTTTCACTCGGGCTGTGAATGGAAGTTGTAGTAAACAAATGACAGCCATGCTAACCGGTGATGTTCTGCAGTCCAAAAATATATATCCAGAGTTGAACTTAATCCATTTAAAGAATGCTCAGTTTTAAAACTTTCTGAGCAACGTCCCTGTTCAGGACACAAATAATTATTAATCTGCCCTGTTAAATGAAGTTGGTGTTGCTGCATGTCTTCCAGTAGTTTAGCTGCAACTAGTTCATTCCTGTTATTCAGTGCCATTTGAAGGTGGTATGGTTGGATTTAAAAAAAAAAAAAAAAAAAAGTTAAATTTTACATGATTTTATTTTTTCATCTAAAAGAGGGCTTGTTAAACTATTAGAAAAATACCAGTCCAGCTCAGGATAACAATTTTGTTCAAATTCTTCACATGTGATGCAGTCTAAATTTTTCCCTCATTACTGAAATTCTCATCTTCTCTATTAAAAAGCTTTTTTGAATGTGCCCACCCTTTACAAAGAGACATTTCTTGCAGCTCCACAACTTGATTTTGTGGCTATTTTCAGTTTTAGCAGACTTTAACAAGGACACCTGTTTTAACTTTTGGGCTTTGTACCAAGAACATGTGTATAACATTTAAATGAAATAGAGATTTTTATGGTAGTGAACATTTTCTAAGTTTGACATTGGTTGTAGCACCTGACATGGAAAGTATACCATTTCACTGATTGAATTTAGCTATTTACATCTATATTTAAGAGAATTTCCTTTTCCCTATTATTATTTTTTACTTCATAATAAAAGTATCATGTCAGTGTCAATTTCTTGACAAAATGCTTGCTTATTTGAATGAACTCAGCAGCTTTAAAACTATTGATATTTATACATTTTGATTTGGTTTTAGATAAATAATCTATTTTTTAATTAAGTATAATAAATGTAAAAATAAAATCATAAAATCAGTCTTTCAGGGACACAACTTTTCTAAAAAACGTTAAGCTTTTTAAAAATGTGTTAACAGCGGAATACCTCAACTAGAAGGCATTCTATTTAGATGCCCAAACAACCTCAAATGGCTCCTTTTGATATGGAGAAGTTTTTGTTCAATGGTCTAACCAGTTGGCCTAACTCAGTGTTTCTCAAACTGTGGTGGGTGGAACAGGGAAAGGTACGTTACCACAGCGACTAGTGAAACTGTCCACCGACACCATCTGCTATATACACAGAGCCGTTGTGCCACTGCCTTGTTGCGACCCCACCCTCCACCGGACCGTGCTTTGCATAAGGCGTGAAAACATTCCATCTGGCAAAGTGCGGCATGATAGAAAAAGTTTGAAAACCACTAGCCTAATCAAACTCCTCCCACACCTGAGTTTTTGCTTCAGCTACTGGCAGAGCCACACTCCACTTGGCCTGTCAGTACCTGCCAGCTGCCTCTGGAGACCCACAAGCGAACTAATCCCGAGAGGAGTCCTCCTTCAATTTGATGGCTCCCTTCACCTCCAGTGACCAACATCTGGTTAGGGAATTGCGCCACAACAGGCACCAACTACCTTGCCGCTGCAGCTCTGTGCAGCAGCCTCAACAATGAAGGTATGAAACATGGTCAGTGTGGACTCAATGTCCCCAACATCCCTTGGGACGCTTTTGAAGTTCTGCCAGAAGTGGGAATTAAAGATCTCAGGGGCCTCTGCTAGACATTCCCAGCATACCCTCGATATACGTATGATTTCCCCTGCCACCTGATCCAGCTCATTACTAGATGTTTATCAGTTGACAGCTCTGCTTCTCTCTTTAGCCAAATGTGCAGAACATATGGCCAAAGAGTCAATTTAATCAATTCTATTTTATTTATATACTGTCAAATTACAACAAGTCATCTCAAGGTGCTTTATATTTTAAGGCAAAGGCCCTACAATATATAGTGAGGAAAAACCCCCAACAATCAGATGACCCCCTGTGAGCAATCACTTGGCGACTGTGGGAAGGAAAAACTCCCTATTAACAGGAAGAAACCTCCGGCAGAACCAGGCTCAGGGAGGGGCAGCCATCTTCTGCGACCAGTTGAGGGTGAGCAGAGGAAGACAGGACAAAAGACACACTGTACAAACCACTGCAGCGCAGTACATGCTCTAGTCTCTATAATAAAATATTACAGTCAGTGGCATCAAATGCTGCACTATGAGGTCTATCAGGACAAGCACAGAAATGAGTCCACTATCAGACACCATAAGAAGATCATTTGTAAACTTTACTAATGCTGTTTCTGTACTGTGATGAATTGTGAAACCAGACTGAAACTCTTCAGATGAACCATTCCTCTGCAAATGATCAGTTAGCTGTTCTACAACTACTCTTTAAAGAGTTTTTGAGAGAAAAGGAAAGTTAGAGATTGGCCTCAAATCGCCAAGACAGGTGGATCAAGTGATTGCTTTTTAAGTAATGATTTAAAGAGAGCAATTAGCACTAGCAAGGGTCGTCTAATACTTCGGGATTTCAGGCTGCTAATGCTATCATAATATATGCTAATGATATGCAGCCTCCTTCTCATGCCTGATTGGCTTAGCCTAATGTGATCATATTGTGTTGTGATTGGCTATACCTACTAAGACTGCAACTCTGCTTGCTGGTGTCAACTCTTGACGGTCACATTGGGGGGGGGGTTTAATAAATTTGGTTATATTTCTATAAATGAGAGCTGCTCCATCCAAAGTGGGATGGATGCCATCTCTCCTAACAAGACCAGGTTTTCCCCAGAAAGTTTTCCAGTTATCTATAAAGCTTACATCGTTTTTTTGAACACCATTCTGACAGCCAGCAATTCAAGGAGAACATGTGGCTAAACATGTCACTCGTGGTCCAAATAGGGAGGGGACCAAAGAAAACTACACAATCCGGCATTGTTTTGGCAAAGTTACTCACCGATTCAATATTAACTTTAGTGACCTCCAATCAACATAATCGGGTGTCATTACTGCTGATGTGAATTATATTGCCTGCTCTGGCTCCTGGAAGACAATCAACAATGGTTGCTGGTGTGTCTAGCATAACGTGTCTTTAAGCAGAGTCACCACTAACTAGGGTTTGTTCCTTGATGGGTGTGTCGCTGAGTGGGGAAAAAACGATTCAAAAAGTGAATGTGTTGGTGTTGTACAAACTGTAGATTTTAGGGTGTCATTTGGTTAGGCAAGATGTTTATAGCACCATTTTATTAAAAAAAAAAAGTCCTAATCTTTCAGAATATTATTATTCTGAGAGGGAACTAGACATTTGTGGGTCTCTTTAGATCCAGTCAAGCTAATGGTATTGAGTATTATGAAGGGTCCAAATATCCAAACAGTAAAAAAAAAAAAAAAAAAAAAAAAAAATCCAGTGTGATGGAAAAAGTCAACATTGATTCTATAGTTGTATAAATATTTTTTGAACAGGTTTTCAAGTTAATGCTTGTGTGAACAGAAATGGGAGAGCTGTTCCTGTAACTGCAATCGATAGATGCTCTTATGAGGATAGATTTAAAAAAATTAAGATCACACCCAGATTGTACAAGTTTAAAATCTGGTTGTGCAGAATGGCAGATTCCAGTTTGTAACAATGTGAGTGACTGAAGTGAAAGAGGGGAAAGGAGGAAGAACACAACAAATGAAATATCTAATTAACACCCTCCCCTCCTTTCAGTGTGAATTCTTATGGTGGTTGTGCTAGTTCTATACTGTTTTACCGTGTGCTTGTCCAGTTTGAAGGGAAAAGGCTTGGGAATGCTTTAATAGAGTGGCTGTGGCTCAGGAGGTAGAGTAGGTTGTCTGCTAATCAGAATGTCAGTGGCTCGATCCCCAGCTGATCCAGTCTGTATGTTGAAGTTAGAGCCCGACTGATATAGGACTATAAAGACCAGTGCTGATATCTGGGGATTTAAAAAAAATCAAATATATCGGCTTGTTTTGTTTTTTCTTTCTTTCAGATACATAAAATAAAACAGATTTCCCTGTTTGTTATGGAAAACAGTGTAAAATCAGTGGATGGTTTCAATGTTACAAGTTGTGAATTAATCACCTAAGCTCAGCCCAACTTTGCACAGATCAGCCGGTTATTGTGTTTGTGTTGTTGCAAACCAGGACAGCAAGGAATTTGCAGAGTCCCCTCTGGTAGACAAACTTTGCAGTATCTACATTCATAATGGGTGTTTCTCATGGCTCTTTACATTTTAAAATTTAATTCAGTCTGTCCTTATAAATGCAGATACATCAGAAAAATGGCTAATATCAGCCCTGACGATATTTTGGTCGGGGTTCAGTTGAAGTATATCCTTGGGCAAGTCACTGAATCCCGAGTTGCTTTGGAGTGTGTGTGTGTGTGTGTGTGTGTGTGTGTGTGTGTGTGTGTGTGAATGTTAGATTTAGTTCTTTCGTGTAGAAAAAAAGTTCTGTACGAGTGTGGAACTGGGTGAATAGGTGCATCCAATACTCAGAGTAGAAAAGCACTATATATGAGGACAGCTACAAGTAATTTAGAATCCCACAGGCAAATGGGACCCATGAAGAGGCCACTAGGAAAGCTGCAACCCCCCAAATACCTGCAGAGAATAAGGCAGGTCCTGAGGAGTCAGTGGGATGGGGAAGAAGCAAGATCCAGGTTGTTAACACCTACGCGCCTGCTGGTCGTCAGATACCCTGCTGGGATAATGAGGCTGGTCGAGGAGGAAGATGGATGCCACTGACATCAAGACAAGAAAGCATCTTACCATGCAAGTCCAGCACCCTGAGACTGTACGCCAAGCAGATGGAAGGAGGCTGAGGACTAGTGAGTGTCAGAACCACTATCCAGGATGAAACAACAAAGATCCATGAGTTCCATGCTTTTCTTGTGTAATGCTTAAAGCTTATAAATTGAAATTAAAACTAAAGATTATCTTCCAATTTAGGCCCAATGTTAAAAACTTTAGAAAGCATCATGCCAAAAACAAAAGAAATGAGTATACATACACACACATAAAGTTATGTTTCAAGTATCAAGAACTGGAGTGAGAAGTATCAGGAAATTAAAATAGAGCCACACAGTACAGCAACACCTGGCAGAGGTAGGAAGTGAAACATTTCAAAGACTGGAAAGAAAACTAGTGAGAGATGAGTCTAAAGACTGCAAACAACTGCCAAGACACTAGTGAATGATTTAGCCAAGTTGGGAAATGTCAGTCTCAAAGAAAGCAATGATTAGAACCCTGCAGAGGAATGGACCGTGAGGTTGCAGCCCAAGAAAAACTCCACTTCTGCTGAAGTCAGATTGAAGTATACTAAGGACAACCTGGAGAAAGATTATGCATACTGGGAGCACATCATTTGTTCAGATGAGACAAAAATAGAGCTCTTTGGCCATAAAGACGTGCTTATATTTGGAGAAAGAGAGAGAGGTGTACAACCTAAAGAACACCATCCCCACGGTGAAACACAGTGGTGGGAGTATTATGCTTTGGGGATGCTTCAGTCCATCTGGAACTGGGAATCTCGCCAAGGTGGAAGGTATCATAAAGGAGGATATGTGAAGATTTTTAAAAGAAAACCTCAAGCAGTCAGCAGCAAAACTGGGTCTGGGCTTCGCTTTGTCTTCCAACATGACAACAACCCTTCCTGGTGAAGAATGACCTTCGAAAACCAAAGTGAACATAATCGACTGCCCTGCACAAAGCCCTGACTTGAATACCATTGAAAATCTGTGCGGTGAACTGAAGACCAAATTGGTCCATGCCAGAAGACCATCAAATATACGGGAGCTTGAGAGATCTGCCAAGAAGAATGGGCTGGGATTGTTGTGACAATTGTTGAGAACTGCAACAAATGACTGCAGACTGTTATCCAGCAAAAAGGGTATACAACTGACTATTAGCATGAGGGGCTAATGTTTGACTCTGGTACTTTTTATTTTTTGTGGAAATTTTTTTTGGTGTGCAAAGTAAAAATAATGCAGGCATCCAAAATAAAACTAGGATGTTTAGAAAAGCTGTGTTTAAAAATTTCTTGTTCTGCTTAGCAGTACTTGGGGAAATATTTAAAAAAATTTGTTCAAAAATATATAACTTGATAAACTACATTTGGCTACCATTGAAAAAAATTATTTAAACTGATTGACTCATGTGCAGTAATTTTATTTAGCCTGAGCTGACTGATTCTTGGTCTCTGTGTGCAACAGAAAGATAAGAGAGACCAACTAGATTTGAGTCTTTACTACCATTGGGTTCTCCCCCTGTAAAATTTCGACTTTGTTTGAGGAATAAAGAATCTTATATTCAGAAGAAATTAAAGCAAATTGAAAAGAAGTCTAAAGAAATTGTATACCACTATCACAAAATCTGTCAATTTTGCTAGTATTAGAATATACACTGAGGCCATGGATGCTGCAGGGGGAAAAATGTGAATTGTTCAGTGATTCACTTTGGGGAAAGTGAGGCAGAACACTATCACAAATCTTGGATATGCTATTACCAAATGCCAAATCTTTCTAGAAGACTCAATTTGAAGTTATTGCATGATATCATTTTTTTAAATGCAGTTTTATCACAAACATGCATGAACTTTTTTTTTTCCCTCCATTTTTAAGTTTTAATATCTTTAAGACCATCTGTTTTGAGTAGCGTGACGGGGTCTGGTAGTTGCAAAACTGCAATATATTTCATTCTTGTCATAATTATAATAAAAACAAACTTGCACTCGGACTTGTTGGAAAAAGATGTATGAAGTAAATCTCGTTAATGCAACTTGTTTATGTATGCTATTTAGAAATAGTAAATTCATTTTTGATCAAGGTGAATGTTCAAAGGCCTCTTTGAAGATTACTAAATTAGCAAAACAAAAATTTAAAAAATTGGAAAATAAAGTTGGAATTCTATTCCTGGTTATAGTCCAAAACCAAACCGTAGCATATTGGTCAGCCAGGAGACGGTTTAAAGTTCTCACTGTTTTACTGTCACACTTAATGGATTGTTTAAGTTTGACATTGTGATACCTTATTGATACTTACTAGAGATGTTCCTGGCGACTAATTTATTAGTCGACTAAAAAAAAATTTGACTGACTGACCAGTCTAAAACTAAGAAACACTCAGATATCAAATTAAATTTTATGCCTGTTTAATGGACAATGTCAAAAACTGTCTAAACACTGCATATTTTACTCCAAACAACAAAGAAAAAAAATTAAAATCAACTGATATTAAATATATGAAACTGCGTTACTGCAAATGATGTTAACGCATCAATTTAATATGAGAATATGTCCGAAAAACAAATAAATTGCGACTTAAAAGTGTGGCGCACTATGAACGATGCTTGTTGCTCTTCAATTCATGACACGCATCAAAACAATACAATACAAACATCCATCCATTTTCTTCCGCTTATCCGGGCCTCCTTCAGCTTTCCACCGATTCAAACTTCAGCGCTGGGTCTTCGTAGAGCTACGATGTAACTTATATGTCTGATGTTGTTGCCAGTGTTTATGCTTGTGCAGGTGCATTAGTGTGTTAATTACCTTTAAGTCGTGTCTTGGTGTTTTCTATGTGGTGGCGGCCGACAGAAATGTAAAATGCTGGGACTTTTTACTCTTTGCTGTGGTCAGTTTTTTTTTTTTTTTTTAAAGGTACAAACACATTTGTCCTACTAGTTTGTTTGTTTTTTTTTGCTGCTTTGTACAAACTCAGGGGAAGTAGCCAGAAATGCGGGGAAGGAAGCGAGTTTCTCTGGAGGTGCACTTCAGGATATGTTGTAAAACTTAAAAAATAACTAACAATATTAGACCTAATAAAAGATTAACAGAGTTATGGCATTTTTCTATAATGATCTCAGGGCTGCAGCTCTATCTGGTGGCAGATGGCTGCATAACATTTAGGACAAGCATTTACCGGCACTGCTTATCAATTAAGACCTTAATAATTAGGCTAACTGATTAGCGACAATAGCGATGATTAGTCATCTAGTCGCGCACATCCCTAATACTTACCATAACACACAGTACAGAAACTGCGAATTTAAAAATTATTTGGTTAGATAGTTCCTGTTTGAATTACAGGCTATTCTAGTTCTGCAACTAATAAATAGTTTAACAAAGAGACCCATTCATTTCAGAAGTAGCGGGGAGAAAACACGGGCTATATTTCATTCCACCCTCCTGTTGTCTACTCCTTGTCTCTGTTTCATGCCTTCTGTATAAAATTAGATTTTTGGATAAAGTAGCAAAAACTTAAATTACTCTATACTTACTTTATAGAAATATTACTCTATATAAAGAAATAGTAGAAAAAGGTGAAAAAATTTAAATTATCATGGCAACATAAAGCAAGAGGTTTTTAGAGTTTTTATCTTTTGACTCTGTTTACTAGGAAACACTCAAATATTCTAAAGCCCAGATTTTCAAAAGTCTGACTTGGAAGTTAAATAAAGTGAAGACCAGTTGGTGCTACATTTCACATTCACAAGCTATTTTCCTCTGATGTTTGATTATAAGTGCTCAACTTATTTTGCTGATTAATTGGTCTAAAGTGAGATACTGAATTGCACAATTTTTTTTTCAAAGGCAAACAGGACATGCATGTTGTCAATGAAAGTTTGTGTGTGTCCGTGTCCAAGTGTACTAATGCACTGAAGTTGCCGAAATGGTTGGGGACGGGTGGTAGGCATAGAGGAAACTCTGAGATTATATTAGAACTAACCATAATGAACCAGACCAGTTGAAACTTGCAGGCAGGCTACTGTGCAGAAGTCTTGAGTCACCCCTTATTTCTTTTATATTTTACAAATAAATGTAAGTCGGTGCAGTGATTTATTGAAACATGCAATGAGTATATAGTGTATAAAAGGCAAAAAACAGAGTCTATACAATTCTGTAACATAGCCTGAACTTTCTTAGGCAAGCTTTCTTGTAATTTCTTTAGTCTTCAGGACTAGTTCCCCAGACTTCTTGGAGTACATTCCAAAGCTTTTCTTTGGATGTTGGCTCTCCTTTGTTCCTTCTAGGGGCCTTTTGGAGGCCAATCCATGACCGATAGTGTTCTATTGTGTGTGTGTTTTTTATTTTGTTTGCTTTGTCCAGGTATACTATTACTGCATTGACAGTGTGTTTCTGCCAATCAGATGTGGTCCAGATGGTGGATCAAAATCTGATGGTACCTTTCTGCATTCATAATTCCATCAGTTTTGACACCACTGGCTGAAATGCAGCCCCAAACAATGACAGAGCCTACATCATGTTTTACAGATGGGTGTAGACAGACACTGGTGGCCTCTTCTGTACATATTGATGAAGATTTGAATCAGAAATTTCAAATCTGGATTAATCACTCTGTAAGACCTTTTCAGACCAGCTCCTGTGCAGTTTGGCATACCTCAGCCTTTTCTCGACGTTTCCTTTCTGTAAGAATGGCTTCTTGACAGCCACTTTTCCACTGAGATGAGATTACTTTTGATAAAGCTCGGCAAACAGTAGATGGATCAACTGAAGAGGCAGTTGCATCTCTCAGGGCCTGTGTCAGGTCTTTTTTTCTTTCTTGTTCCTTAAGAAGATGACTTTCAGATTCTGTTCATCTGCTTTAGGTAGTTTTTTAGGCCTGACACTTCTTCTGACTTCCACTTTTCCTCAGATTTTTTTAATGACACACTCCACACCTTGACAAGATATGCCACGTCTTCAGCTAATAGTTCTTTTGGAATCACCTTGTTGGTGCAAAAATACTACTTTATGCCTGTCAGACTGTGTTATCTTTGATATTTTTCACAGATTCGACAAAAGAAATGGGAACAAATTGTTTTTGCAACGGGCTGCTGATAACAAAGTGCCTGAAGACACAATTTAAAATTGCTTCTTTGCCAAGTTGTCTGTTATGTGTAGACAAAACACTGGTTCATCCCTTGACTTAGGTGCTTTTTTTAATGCTTGAATGAAGCATAGTCAGTGTTAAGTGGCTTAACAAACAAACATTTTAAAAAAAAAAAACTCCTTTCCTCTGGAATTTTTTCTTTGGCTGCTTTTTTCAGTCCACTCTTTGTAGTTGCCCATTTTTCAAAGAAAAACTTTGAAAGACCTTCAGAAAGCCAGAAGAACTATTGCTCAAGACCACTTTAAAAAACTACAAGTTTGGCTGCTTGGAAGCAAAAAATGACATGCTCCTAATGAGATGATGGATGGTGTTCCGGGGTATCTCCTCCCAGATCTGGACCAGGGCGTCACTGAGCTCCTGGTCAGTCTGAGGTGCAGTCTTGCATCTTTGGGTGGACCGAAACATAATCTCTCAGACGTGTTCGGTTGGGGACCAGTCAATGGTATCAATTCCTTCATCCTCCAGGAACTGCTTATATACTGTTGCCACATGAGGCCAAACATTGCCCTGCTCCAGGAGGAACCGAGGATCCACTGCACCAGCATAGGGTCTGACAAGGGGTCCAAAGATTTACCTATACCTATATCTATCTATATCTAATGGCAGTCAGGGTTTCCTAGCCTGCAAAGGTCTGTGCATGGATATGCTTTCTTAGAGCAACACTGACCCACCACCAAACGGTTATGCTGAACGACGTTACAGGCAGCATAACTGCATAAATGCAAAACTGGAGTAAAAACAGAAACAAGAAGTGCTCCAAGAGCACAAACTTCCACCAAGGCCGCTCACATTCTGGGCGGTTTTCTTTGTTCTTTTTATACATACGTTAAGAAGTTTGTAGTACACCGAAAACATCAGATAAGGGTAGCATGAAAGATGTTTACTTTGATTACACAGACAATATTTAGAAGTAGGTAATGGATATAGGTATTGATTTGTAAATAACTGAACATTTAATATTACACTACAGTATATTTCTAACTAAACTAGGAAGCTCATTCGCTTTCTCTTGGCAATACTTTTTTTGAAGCTTTGAATAGCATTATTATCACTTTGACCTTGAGCTCAATTTGCTGACCTTGAAGGAGAGCTCAGAGATCAGACATGACATGCTAAATTGTTATACGGTACTTTCTATATGTTTACAATACACGACACATTTTTAAGAATCATAGTTTCTAAGTTCTAAGGCTTTTTCATAATTTTCAACCAATAAGATCATCAAGTGGACCTCGAAGACCTTGGTGGATGTGATCAAAATTTTATCTGCTAACATAAACCCACTCCACACCCCCCACAAAGTTTTATCAGAATTCATTCAAAACTTTTTGAGCTATCGTGTTATCAGACAGAATGACACACATGCATTACCAAAAACATAACCTCCTTGGCGGAGGTAAAAATGAGGAAAGAGGAAAAATGTCAGTGGCCTCCACCTCTAAAACCATCCCTGATTTCGGGGTTGTCTTGTTGTTGACTTCACTTTCATTTTTTTGAGCAGTATATAAAGAAACGAGGGGTGGGTCGAGTTTTGCATGGTAATCTATACATAAGTTTAGTTAAAGCAGGACTTCTAAGTACATACATGTCTGATCAGTGTCAGAGGCAAAAGGAACTTGAATGTTTTAAATGACTGGCTTTGAAGTTTTATATGAGCACTTACCACATTGGACTAGAACAGGCAAACCTTAAACTAAAGCCACATCTGAGTACCAATCTTGGCATGAAAAACAAAGCCAATGCAGAAGTACCTGTCCTCTGTTGGCCATTTGAGGCTGGCTCCAAAAGTGAGTCAGTCCCCATAGACTCCCATGTTAAAATGCCCAGATAGAAAGTATTGAAAAGCTTCAGCCCTGGAATAGTAATAGCATTAAAACAGGAAACAAAGCAAAGGATTTTTTTTTTTTTTAGTTTACTGCAGAATGTCTCATTTTGCAGCAGTCTTCCTCTGTGCCATATGGAAATGCAATGAGTGTGTGAGCACGGGGATTTTATCCATCCAGCCTTTTTGTTTGTGTGTCTTGTGTTTGTCTTTTAAGTCTGATCTGCTGATTCTGAGTTAGGTTGATTCCAGTGTTCTTACTGAGACTATGACTGAAATCATCTATAGCTTATATAACTTTGGAAACGTGTATACACACATTTGGCGATAGTGTTTGCTGCATTTCGTTTAAATCACATATCTGGAATGATACATGCCTAAAAATAGCTTCTGCTCCTCATGTAAACAGTCACCAGCATCTCTAGCAATGATTATGTCTGAAATACCCAGGAATCTGTTGTTAGAGTGAAATGTGTTGCATTTTAGTATGTTCTTCAATATCTTCTCACTGTATCCCATGGTCGTTCATGTGTTTGTCTCTGCTGTCTGGTGATACTTCTCCTGGCTGCCACACTCAGCCTCATTTTAAGATGTCTGTGCCTCACTTTGACTAAATGTCTCATGTTCCTGCTGTTTTGTTTTTTGGGGGGTTTTTTTCCTCCTCTTTTGGCTAGTGGAACAGTGTATGCCCCACCCTGTGGTTTGAAGTTCTGCACTCAGTCTTTTCTTGTCAAAGGGCCAGCTCTTAAAGAAGAGATTTTCTTCGTTCAGCTCTCAAAATGCAGTGGCTGCTCCTCCCCCTGTTCCTCCTGCTCCTCCACCTCCCATCGTCTTTTTTTTTTTTTTTTTCCTGGCCATCTTTCTGTGTGACGTCTTGACCACTAACGGCTACATATTAAGAGATAATTCCATACTCTGAGGTTACAAACTGGCTCAGACTGGCTCAGTGTGTTTTGAGCGCACTCAGTTCCCTGTTAAAATAAATTTTAAAGAAAGAAAGAAAACAGAAATTAAGTCTGGTGTGTTGCGTTTTTTTCTTTCTTTCTTTTTTTTAAAGGAACGTTAGACTGATTTCCAGTTGTAGTAGCACAGGCAACAAGAAATGCACACCTCTGTTGTGTAACCTCTGAATCTAAGACAAAGGGTCTCTATAGTCCTGACTGCTTTACAAAAATTGGATCAGTTCAAAAATATGGAGCACCAAGAGTGCCAAAATGAAATAAACAAACAAACATGTCTTTAATGAAAATAACAATATATTTAGTTATTTCATGGTTCCTGTGCTGCAGTGCATCATGAAATAATTTAAACTGTCACTGTGGCTTGTTAACAGACTCTAACATCTGACTGGTTACCCTGCACAGCAAGTCAACACAGATCAATCCCAGATAATGGTTTGATGCAGCGTCACAGTCAGCTGAATTGGTGGTGGTGTGGACTTTGGGCAACCAGGTGTCCCAGAATGCATTTAGAATTAAATCACTGGCAGCAGTAGTGGAGGAAGGTGCCCCAAACTGCAAGTAAAGCTTTGAAATACTACTGTTTCTGAGTCACCAATTACACTTTTAATATTTTTAAGGCAAGAACATAGCGGCATAATCTTCAAATATCTGATGAATTTGTCATTATAAAAGCTGACTTGGAAAAGTGCTTGTGACATTTTCAGAGATGTCAGGTCCTGTTAGCCTAACAGCCAGCTCACCATTCCAGTGATCAGCTGAGCGGGCTATTGGAGCTCATTATATGCACCAAAAACAGCCTGCTCCCGGCACACTTTTCAAAACCCCTGCTGTGTAGGGGAGGAGGGTAAACATGAGATGTAATTCACTTAGGTGATATATAACAGGGTTATTTGAGTGTTTAATTTCAGTCAAACCAACAAAAAAATTGAAGCTTGGTAACTGGATACTTTCAGTGAACCTTGACGTCTCACTGGCGCTGAATGATCTGAATCATTCATTCATCTTTATTTTCTGCTGCTCACATGTATTATATTTGTTTAGAACAGCTTATTTTCAGGTAAAACTAACATTAACCCCTTCGGTCACAAAAAAACATTTGCCTATGTAACCTTTTTAGGTATAAGCTGTCAGAAAATTATTACAATACAATGTATAACTGTACAGGGTTCTAGCCAGCAGTTGGACGCCCGTCGCTTTGCGCCATGCTGAGGTCATCTTGTGCCAGACTGAGAATTTCACCGGTTCATTATCGAAACTCTTCACTATCACTGCAATTAGCAAGCGGGCTTCCACCCCGCGCCCTTCGCCCCGTCGTTGACATTGATTTGTTTCTTTCTCTATATCATTGCACTATAGTATTATTTCACCACAATTTGTAATCTACCACCACGTCCTTTTCTCGCTTGATTTTGGATGGCTACAGAAAGCAAAATGGTGACCAGCATGAAAGCAAGGGGGAAGA
This sequence comes from Pterophyllum scalare, assembly GCA_024447675.2. Classification (NCBI taxonomy): domain Eukaryota; kingdom Metazoa; phylum Chordata; class Actinopteri; order Cichliformes; family Cichlidae; genus Pterophyllum; species Pterophyllum scalare. The sequence continues at coordinate 14,780 of JAMQGT020010615.1, forward strand.
AGTGGAAAAGGGGAGCACAAATGACAATTTTGAGCTTCTTATTAAGCATAAATTCCCAGGAGCTCAGTGTTGCCAGCTTAGCCACTTTTTTCTCCCAAAAAAACAACTTTTCTGGTGACTTTTGGAGAAAGCACGAAAAGCCAAAAGCCCACGCAGACACTGTGTTTTGTGTACACACAGTGCTCATACTGCATCCCTTCGTGCGCTTCTGCATCTCCCGGACCTAGCTTCAGATGACCCCCCCCCCTCCAAGCTAATTAGTATTAGCCCGCACCCCCCCACCACACACACATGCATGTTGATGCTGTTTGTGACTTTTCTAAAGAGGGATGGAGGGATGCACAGACCTCTACAGGATAGGCAACGGCACCCTACTGCAATTAGATATCAGGATGAAATCCTTGGACACATTGTCAGACCTAATGCTGGTGCAGGTGGGTCCTGGGTTCCTCCTGGTGCATGACAATGCCCAGCCTCATGTGGCAAGAGTGTGCAGGCAGTTCCTGGAGGATGAAGGAATTGATACCATTGGCTGGCCCCCACGCTCGCCTGACCTAAATCCAATAGAACATCTTTGGGACATTATGTTTTGGTCCATCCGACACTGCCAGGTCACACCTCAGGCTGTCCAGGAGCTCAGTGATCCCCTGATCCAGATCTGGGAGGAGATCCTCCAGGACACCATCACTTGTCTCATTAGGAGCATGCCCCAAAGTTGTCATGCATGCGCACAAGCATGTGGGGGCCATACAAACTACTGAGCACACACATTGGCAATTTAACAATTTATTAACTTAAATAACAGGGGCCTCAGTAGCATGTGTAGCACTATTTTATGCAATATTGTGATTGAACTCCCTGTTTTATTAGGGCTAAGTCTGTCTTTTCCTAAGCAAACCCAACCAGTTTATAAGATGATAGGTGCATCACAACACAATTACAATGAAAATTTTACCCAAAGTATGATCAGGACTTCTAACATCCATCAGCATGTCCACAGGGGGAAAAAAACTTCTGTAAATTGGTTTAGTGTTCTTTGGAAAAGACTTAATCCTGGTAGAACTGAGGGTCAAATTGGGGGTTAAGTGCTGATGTTGTGAAAGTGTGCCCTTGTCAAATAAATTTAGGAAAAACAGTACCTATACTTGAGATGCTTTAACCTGTAAATATTTGACATTTCATACTAACTGAATGGTTATCAGAATCCCCAGGTAATCTTATATTGCTACCTGGTTTCAGAATGAATGATTTCAAAGGTAGTTTAATTTGTGTGGAAACATTCTGACCTCTCCTGTGTGGCATGTGCTGGTATGAGATGGATCCTCAACACTCACTTCCTCTTCTCTGCTCTTTGTCTCCAACTGCACACTTACCCCTCCTCCGTCGTCTCTTTGCCCCCCCGCACACGCGCTGGGGGCGGGGGGTATGCAACAACATGCATACCCCCCGCCCCTCAGGCGACAGCAGAAAAGGAATTGATTAGTGGTACGTCTTAAAAATAGATGACCGGTTGTCATAGCAACGCCCACAATGAGCTGTTGTCTCATTTAATAAAGAGCAGAGTCTGTGCATAAGGTGTGTGTGTGTGTGTATGTATGTGTGTGTTGCTTTATGTGCTGTGTATCCACAGACAGCAGGTGAAGGTGTATGTAATTATTGCTGTAACTGTAATTACCACGGTTGGATTTGACTTCTGATCAGTGAGTAACATGCCAATCAGCCAACAACAAAACACCAGCATTCTCCTCTCAAGTCCCATTGGCTCTGAATCTGTATCCCACAACGATCAACTCCTTAGCTGCTCCCCACAACCAATTACAACTCTGTTGCTATGGGCTGTATTCCGATTGGCCTCATTAGTATCAAAAACTAGCCACATGGTCATATTCCCAGTAACTCTGTCATCAACATCTTCTACAGCCAACCAGTCACTGTGTGTTTGTGTGTGTGTGTGTGCGCGCATTGTAAAGATTCCGCTTTAGTGTCAGGTGGACCAGTGAGTTAGGCTGCTGCCTCCTGAAACCACAAGGAGGGGGTTATTGTTTTTTTGCACATCTGTCTTTTCTAGCATTGTAGCTCACTCTGGTACTTTCCTGAGGGACGGTTGATATGGTTAGCAACAAGGCATTTCCACTACATCCAGCAGCTTCTGACACACAGGAAGAATATTGCTGTGCGTGGGACACAAGCCACTCAGGATGTTTTGTTAAGGTGTGGTGGCATCAGTGGACAAGGAATGCTTGTGCTCCAGCTTGTCAGCATTATGATGTTGTCAGTCAGCTGGTTGTACCTTAAGAGTTTCATGATGCGATGCATTGATATGAAGAAATAATACAAGATCTAATCAGTAATTTTTTTTCAATGTTTTTGGGTGCGGAATGAACCACAAAAGCTTGCTTAGAATTAAAACAACAGATGATTTTCACGTACACTTGGAACATTTGCTGTTTTAGTATTCTTGACTTTGGTTCAGTGTGTCTGTTATGTAAAAATTGTCCTTGTTCTCAACCTCCTACCTGTCTGCTGGTTCAGCCATCTGTCTGGGTCATCTTCTCACTTGCAGTGTGGCTGCAGCTAATACTCTGATGTGTATGTCTACTTTATCAAGTCTCTGAGAGACTCACAGATGGTAGCAGTGGTGTGAGTCTTGATGGCCCTACTTCTGTGAGGTGGCTTAATGTAAAAGAAAGTGTGTGTGCTATTTTGAAAACGTGAAGATATTCAATCAAACTGAGAGAAAATGGCTTATGACAGTACAAAGTGTGGGTCATAGAGCACGACAGATAATGACTATATTTCGTGTTTAAACAAAACATTAATGGAAGCTGACATTAGTTGGATGGAAATGGACATAATGAAGGCCTTTATTGTCTTATTGACAACTCAAAGGGCTTAGGACTACAAGCCAGATTTACCCACATGTTAATTTAGCTCTTGATTCTGTGCATATCTTTGGACTTGGGAAAGAACCCAGAGGGCTGCCTGGAGGAACCCACTCAAGAACACGGAGAACATGTAAACTTTAAACAAAGTCCTAAACTGACCAAGGGATTCAAATCCAGAACCTTCTTTCCACTCAGTTTCTGTACCTGATTGTTGAGGTCTTTTATACTTAATACATATTACGTACAAGTTTTTACATACCTGAAGCATCTGATAGCAGCATTATCCATCCTTGAGCCTTTCCAAAGCATGATCTCTGCACTCATTTATGCATTGTCATGGAGACAGGTTCAGTCAGCAGCTAACGGCGAATGACATTGCATACTTCACTTTAGATAAGTGAGCTGTCCCACTGAGTCACAGTTTATATGCCACCGATTAATAATCGTTTGATCTGTTTAATAAACTCTTCTAAAATGTGTATAGCTGCATTCCCATAACAGTAGGAAGTTATCAAAGTAACTTAAACTATAGGCTCCATATTAAGGAAATGCAAACCTAATTTGTTGAATGAATCTGTAAGAAACATTAAAAAGGTGGTCTCTGTCAGAGTGACAGCCACAATATTACCCTTCATTATTACCCACCTTAAAGAAGTCACCAGTAGCCCAGTTTTGAATGAACAAGGGAAATGCTTGTTATAGAGGTAGTTTGCCCTTAGTTGCCTACTTGTCTGTGGCATTAACTCTGACTAGCATTCCTAAAGCGCCATTACACCTGTGCAAAATCAACAGATTTTGCACTAACTTACTTTAAGTTAATTTAAGTACTGTAAGTTACAGTGGTCCCCATTTTAATTTATTTATTACTGGTAATTGATAGTCATTATTGCAGTGAATGAGTATGACTGCAACGAATCCAATAATGTTAATAACCAGTCAATATGACTTAGGTTGCTGTTGCTATAGGTAAACACTATATAATTACCAGTCCAGTCCAGTCCAATTCCAACCATGTAGGTTTTAGTTGGAAAACTGTTACATGTGTAGCGGGCACACCTGTTCACGCTTCTGCTGATTCCTTTCATTTTGCAATGCATCTGTGTGCAATCAAGAATGAAGTACGATGGCATTAGCAGAATATTGTGAGGGGAACGGCAGCATGATCGCTTTTTTTTCCTTTTTTTTTTTAATGCAGCTGAATTCAGTGTATAGATGTTCCTGTTTGCATATTTTTGGTTTTGTTAGACATCACATCACATCTTCCAATCAGAGTAACTAAGATCAAAATAAAAACAAGATGAAAGATTTGACAGTTGGACCTTTAGCCTCGAGTAACAGTTACAGAAAGTGGAATGAGCCATGTTGCAGCAGGAGCACAGCTGGGCGATGTGTACATTGATTGTGATGGGAGCATAGGGCTCCCTGCTGTTCACCCTGTGTGACCTCCATACAGAAACACACAGTACACAGGCTGAAGCTCAGCATCACAACAGTTTACCTGACCTACATGCTATTCATCCTGGGGGGGGGGGGTAGCCAGTAATTCTGCAGTAACTTAAGGTTCAAGTCATGTTTTTGGTGGTCTACAAACATAAATCAGTTTAAAGAAAAGTGCAATTCAGTTCTAGTACACATGATAACATGTAATTATTTTATTTTTTTTAATTTTTTTTTGCACTAGCTTTATCATTAATGTATACTAAATTTCATGACCAGACAGCAAGTGCAAGGCTCTGAGCGGACATTTGCATTCCTGGCAGTTTTTCTTTGACCACATGAACACATGTGCAGAGAGAATAAACTACAATACACTTACTACACATGAATACAGGTAGACTTCAGTGAAGTATAACAGGCATGACTACTTTTCTGTGGCATCTGCAACTGTCTGTGTCTGCAACGGAGTGCGATTTGGATTCGGGGTGCTGACAGTTTTTTTTGTAATGACTGCCATTTGTATCCAGGACCACCATATTTACAGTAGGATTAATGACACAAAATGGGCGGCTGTTGATTTACACCAAATCAGTAAGTGAAGCTGACTGGAGGGATGTCAGGGCTGCCACATCAGACTCCTGTGTCTCCATGATAAGCCTGACATCCACCGGTGAGTAAAAAGCAATTTAAAAATGAAACACTTTACCACTTCTTCTTCGTGCACTTTCCCAGAGAACAAAGGATAAGGTGGGGGTTGGTGGAGAGACAGAAGACAGAAGGTGGACAGGGAGGAGTGGAGTTGCATCATCCAAATGTATTGTCATGATGCACACCATGCATGAAATGAGCAGCAGATTTGACAGTGCACTCGCAAATAGCCTTATTACGATTACACCCAGTTTGGCAAACACTTAAACTGATGGCACATGGACAGGACAAGACAGGAAGGTTATCTGTGCCATGGATTTATAACAGCACTGTTGGTGCGAGGAAGACCACTGGTTTAATTCTGAGGAGAATATTTTAGAAGCAGCCATCTGATCGACAGCTCTTTGCATAAAGAACATGGTGTGTGTGCGTGTGTTTTGGGGGATGGGAGGAGGAATTACAAGTTGGCATTATGTCAGGAGAGAGCTGCCATCTCTGCCTCTTTTCTAGCCCTGTACACACACGTCTGTACACAGACGAGTGCGAGATAAAGGGAAAAAAAAAATCCCTCCTCTCACTGTATCTTGGTACTGTCACTCCTTTTCTACTCCTCTAGCCCCATATAAACTCACATGGATATACATGTACCGGCCAAATAAGTGTTGATAATATGAACAAACGAAGCACTCAGCTCTGGGGGCATTGAAGGGGCCCCTGAAAGTAAGCATGTGTTTATTTTTACAGTGAAAGAGGAGGGAGGAAAAGATGTTTGAGGAATTGGGGGAGGGTAGAGGAACAGGGAGGGGTTTTTCTTTGTGGTACTGTACTGCCTGAGCAGGAGAGGGGATTACAAAATTCTGCCCTCTGTCGGAATGCTGTGTTGTATCTGAATGTCTGGACACCGTCTATCTTCTGCTGCATAATGCAGGGATTCTTTGGTACTCCACAGTTTTTCAGTACAGTGTTGACAGTGTAAGGAGTCTGACAGATTTTTAATGTTTGTCACACATACTACTTTGCCATTGTTTGGAGTTTATAAGTGTGATTGTAAGTCTAGGTGGAGTGACCTTCATCCTCGATCAACCTCTACTCTGTCTCTTTCTACGTCTCACATGTATCCTTTTCTTTTCCATTATTGCATTGGCCTGGCAGAGCGCCCAATGTTGGAAGGGTGGGGTGGGTGGAAGGTGGTGGGAGAAAGAGAGTGTGTGCGCGTGTGTGTGTGTGTGTGTGCGTGCGCGTGCATGTTGGGGGGGTAGCTGCTGACTGTAACAGTCATTATATTATGTAAAGGCTGGCAGCAGCGTCAGTAACCAGGGGGAGGGGGAGTCAGAGTGGGAGGGTGTGGGGTGCCAGTTACTGACGTGCAGAGCAAGGCCAACCGTGATTGGCTCATCAGCACCATTCTCAGCAGAGATCTCTGGCTCATTAAATGTGGTGAGGTGGCTGGATCGGCGGAGAGGTTGCACGAGCTGCTTGTGTTTTTCTCCTAGCAAATGGAGTCGGCGGCTCCACCACTGCGTCACAAATTAATTAGAGGAAGAAGTAGCAGGGAGGGTCGTATTGTGGGATCATTAAGACTCCTCCCTGTGTTAAAGAGGCTGCTGTAGATGTGAGGTTAATAACAAACACTACTGGAGGACAGGACGAACAGATTAGAGCAGTGAAAACCCTGACACCATGATACAATAGCACGGTAGAATGACTCTAGGAGGTAAAGTCTGCTAATAGGAAGTGATAAAGTGAGGTATTAAATGTGTTTGATTTACGGTTGAGCGATGTTCCAGAGCTCATGACATTTTTGCCAAATTCAGTGCTGGTATTTTAGATGCTGTTTTGTGGTGCTAGAAAAGAAAGCATCTGTCTGGCATATATAATGGAGGAAAAGACTGCAGATGAACTCACGCATATCTAGAAACACAAAGCAGTCCATAAAAAAAGAACGTCTCTTTTGAGCATTTTCTGTTGAGGTTTCTAATGTGACTTCATTGGCATTTTGCTTGAGAGTTGTCTGCCAGACTGGATGTGATACAACCACCAGTTGCTAGGGAAAAATGTGTAATTCCTGGCAGTAGTTCTTGGAGATTGCTGGTTCTCACTGGGTGAAATGGGATTCAAAGAAGAGGTCCATCCATCCATCCATTGCTGCACCAAAAACCTCCTTGTGATTGCTTTGGTTGCTAGCACATTGCTGTGGTCATAGTTTGAATGGAAGTGATGGATTTCACTACAAACACCTTACAGCTGCTCTCCAAGCACTGTGAAAAATGCAACACAAACTGGAAATGGAGACCGTTTGCCTTCAGAGTAAAAGTTGTGCCTTATGAAACATGTTGGCTGTAATGCTGAGCCACAACTTTTACCTTGAAGGGAAAGGGTCATTTCCAGCGTGCACTTTGCATCTTGACTTTGCTGCTCTTTCATGTTGAAGTCAGTCATGTGACAAAGCTAATGCACTAACAGGCAGTGGCTTGTCATCCTTAGAGAAGTCACCCATGATTGAAAGTGTCTTATAGTAACACAGAGGAGACAATCAGTGAAATATATTGTCACCATCGGGTACAGCTCAATCTGCTGCGTTTAACCCGGGTTTACCACCAGGTTTGCGTTTGTTTGTGTATTCATTCCTCTTAAACACTGGCATTTTACTGCACTGATTCACAGATGTTTTGTGTAATTTTTAATCGGGGAAATTAAAACCCTCCAGTTGACTTGGGTTGTTTTGTATGTCAAGTACCCCCTGCTCTTCTTCATTAGACACGATTGTTGTTTGTTTGTTTTGCTGTGCTTACAGAGAGACTTAACAGTGGCAGGGTTGCCCTGTCTGTTCAACCAGCAGGACATTTTTGGTGACCCTCTCAACTTGTGTAGTCCAGCATTAGGTCAGGCTGTACTACAATCAGAATATTTAGAGTGAACTTACCTCCAGCTTAAGTAGTGAATCTGTGGTCAACTTTGGTGTTTACATTTTCAGTTTTCTTGTGGTCCCTGCTTTTTCTTGTCTATTGATTTTCCCCCCCCTAATTTTTCTTCTGTTGATTTTTTTTTTCTTTTCTTTTTTTTCTGTCCACATAACCTAAAAATAGGGGAAGTAATAAAATAGAAACAAACCGCTCGCTTGCCTATAGGGCTGTACCTGAGGATAAGTTTACGGAATTCCAGGTCTATGATCAAAGATGGGATATGGAAAATTGAAAGTTTTTGTCTGACCACCATTGCAAAGCTCAAAAATACATACATACATAAAATATAAACACAATGGTGTACAAGGCCATCCTTCAAGTTTCTTCTTTTTTTCCAAATTTAAACTTTTAAGGTACTTTTTTTTTTTCTTTTAAGAATTTCAGTGAACTGTAGAGTTATCATTTGGACTTCAGGGTTTGACTTACATTTTGACAACACTGTATTCTGTGTGTATTTATATCTGCATTACATTATGATTTTCCTAATCTGGATACAAATATACAAAAATCAGTGTTGTGAATACCAGAAATAGGTGTTGGATTTGCTGTTCAGTCCCTCAGATGCTAGTTTGTGGTTGTTCCACATGGTTTCAGTGGAAGGTGAGATGACGTTTGCTGGCACAGGTGAGGAAAATATGGTCTAATTTTTACCGTTCAACATAGTGGGTGGGAAGGATTGCTGGTGGGAGATTCCAAAGGCATTCAGCCATTGCACGCAACCTGTTGGGTAACTGTACTCATGCTTTAAGCAACCTGGAGAAGTGTATTTGACCTGTCCCCAGTTGGGACAGTTTAAGGTGACCCTGCTAACATGTCTGACCTCTACTGCCTCTTTTTTTAAGGATGGAGCAGATGTCTGAGGAGGCGCTGAGGCTTAACCTACTAAAGCGAGGCCTTGAGTCACCCAGTGAGCGAGAAGAGGCACTGGCTAAGCGCCTCAAAATGGAGGGTCACGAGGCCATGGAGCGCCTGAAGATGCTGGCGCTTCTTAAACGCAAGGACTTAGCTGACCTAGCAGCCCTAGATGTTGCGGGGACCTTGGGAGATGGGAAGGGCCCTGGAGCCAGCACCCTCCATCATCAGAGCCTAATGGGTGCTGCTTATGAGGAGAAGTTAAATGGCAGTCTGAGAATGGGAAGCCACAGTGGCCACGTTGGACCAAGTAAGAATGGCAAGGAGAACATCCTGGATGAGCCAGTAGACATGAGCGCTGGGAGAAGATGGTGAGTATAACATTTTTAAACAGAAGAAATCTGTGTACAGAAAAGGAGTGAGCTTTATGGGATGAAGTTAACCTGAATCCAGGTGTCATTTATTTGATTATTTCCAGGAAAAGACCTGCTGATTACCTTACCTGCTAATTTTACTCTCAAAGAGTAACTAACTGGTAGATGAAACCTTGAGTGGCAATGAACACTGCAAACTTTTGTTCTCACTGGCACATTTTGGCCACCCCAACTACACGGGGTGTCATACAACACACAGGCTCTGTGGCTTGAGCCTCTCGTTGATCATTCCACAGGCAAGAAACCTGTGGGGTAGTCCACATATATGGTGCACATTCACCCATACAGATCATGAGTTTATAAAACTTTGTGTAGGATACATACCAAAGGTTCACAGCCATGCAAAATTAAAATGATGTAAATCAAAAACGCTAAACCTTTATATTCTAACACTTGCTCTCAAAAGCTGTGAGGTGCTTATGGAATAATTATAGCTTGGAATAATCACAGAACATTACTGAATGTTATTTAGAGAGTGTGCAGCATAAATAAATCTTGTGACGTAAAATGAAATGAAATATGTGACAGTGAGAATATAATCGGAATTGACATTACTGCTGCCGCCACCTAACTCCTGTCCCCCAAATCTGGCTCAATTTCTGTAGGTGGTGAAACATTCTGCTTTTAAGTTTTTCTTTTTAAAATCCCAACTCTTTCATGGGAATCAGTATGTGCACTTTGCTTTGCTGCTGCGAAGTGGATAGAAACGAGGCTGCTTGCTATCTTTGTTCTTCTGGTTTGAACCAACCAGCATGATTCAAAAGTTTCAAACTCTGCAAACTAACAGCCCTGCTAGTGGCCTCTAGAGGACACGGTACTCCTCACAACCACTTCCACCAGAGTGGTTTGAATTAACTGGCAAAACGGCAAAATAAGTGAGCCCCAAGGGTTCATGCTCACATGCAGTTTTGTAAAAACTGTCAGATTTTGTGATAAAGCAACACTTCAGATGTTGAAGAGGTTGACAGCACTTTTTGTTTTCCTTGTTTTGTTTTGTTTTTTCCCTACAAAGTGATGCTGATCATGACAGACGAACTCCGTCACCAGATGTCATCATCCTGTCAGACAATGAGGCTTCCAGCCCCAGAACAACACCTCGGCCAGAAGAGCGCGTGCACAAGGCCAACCTGGACATGTTCAAGGTAAAAGGCATTCACATCCCCTCTGCACAGGGTGATGAAATAAACTGAATATGCTGCACAAGTGCTTTAACCCCAAAATACCTTTAATCCTGTCCAAACTGGTCCATGAATCAACTGTGTAAAACCAGGTATCACTGGCTCCAGAAGTTAGACTCATTCATTTTTCCTCAGTGGAGAAACACTGATGTGAAAACTTAAGACCACTGTTGAGAAAATGGATTTTATTATTTGTAGCATCGACAATGGTGGTATATTTTGTTTAAACACTACTCATTAGTGCATTATCCAAGAGACTCCTGTGTTTTCCTGTGTGAGCAACCCCTTCTGCTTCGTAGCTCTAATCTTAGTCCAGGAAAAAGTGATATAATAAAGCAACACCTAGAGAGGATCACATGATGCACAATATAATAAATGATTGTTCTGTGTAACATAATTAATGATGAACAGAATTAATAGGTGTGATCACAAAGTTTGGCAGCTCTTTCCATCACAAACAATAAACAATACATGAATTTGGGTGATGACATTGTGTCCGGTGTATTGCTAAAGCCGTCCCAGCGTGGCTGTCACTTTAGATGGCTTCTTGAAAGTCCCATTCTGACTGCTTGAACTTGCAAATCCTCCTTTTTAACTCTTCTGTGTGTCAAAATGGAAATCAGCAAGAAGCCAAATTGGGGGAGGGGGGCAAGCAACAATTGTGTTAGTGTGGCTGGGGTGGATGCTCTCACTCAGATATAAAATAGAATTCCACCAACGGTCTGAGGAATACATGGTGCACAGTCCAATGAATGAATATGAAAGTTGGATCAGTTTGACAAAAGAGGGCGATGTTTGCTCACTGCGCAAGTTTGACGTTCATCATGACATTGCAGACGCACAAGTGGAGGTGTCAGATCATGGATTTTGCTGAACATTAGAAAGGTAGCAGCCATGTTTGAGACAGTCTAGAAGTGCACAAGGACACGACCTTGAAGGTGGATTTTTTTTTTTGATTTTCACTGATGGAAACAGAAAAGTTTTTTAAGTTAATTTATATGTAAGAGAATGTGAGGTCCCTTTCAGGAACACATCTTTCCATTAATCTGACAGGCCATCTGAACACGCCAGCTTCATGTCTAGATCAGCTCCTTGCTTGCTTTCCCATGAAACTCACAACAATAATCCTACTGTGTCAGACATGACGTATCACTGTAAGTGCAGGATAATTCTAAACCGCATGCAGATCCTTCTCTCCGAGCTAGTGTGCAATCACAGAATAGATAGAAACTGTGGTTATACATACAGTACAGATTATACTCATTGCCACATGTGCAACAAATCTTGTGAGAAACTTGCATGCTTTCCTGGGCTTTCATAACCAACATTAACACAAATGTGACCTGTGTCAAAATAACAGACAATAATGGCATCACTGCAAATGGATGAAGCCAGGAAACTTATGTGTGTCTAACTAAAAAGTGATCAAAATAATAACTTACCTGTTTAGGGTGGCAGTTGCCTCTGGTTTTATATCAAGATATAGTGTGTCTCTTCTAATTCTGTGTGCTTGTGTGTGCCAGGGGAAGACAGGAGAGGAGAGGCAGCAGATGATCAAAGCTCTAAGAGAAGAACTTCGTCTGGAGGAGGCTCGTCTTGTGCTGCTCAAGAAGCTCAGACAGAGTCAAATGCAGAAGGAGAACGTGGTTCAGAAGGTCAGTGTTGCTGATGCAGCGTATTCAGAGATTCACAGTCAAGGACACTGTTGGATCTATACAGCTTTTGCATCTGCCTAAGTAACTCATTATTTTTGAATTATTAATAGAAAAGAGAACACAATAACATGACATTAGTTTTTTCATAACTAATTTGAATGATTTGTACACTGCAGAACAGTTTTGTGGGTTTAGTGTTTTCTGTCATGTAAATGATCTAAGCACTTTTTCTACCAATAATTCATGTTAGCAACATTCCATTGCTCTGTTAAATCCCATTTGCAACAAATTGTATCATTTGTTACATGTGGATTTTTATTGCAATTTTCTTCTGAAGCTAGCCATCTTAATGTTTTATATGACTGTATGTATTAATAACCCACTGGTATCCTGAGCTGACACATGCACACAGGGTATGTCGTAGTGGAACGCAGTCAGCAGTCATCTGGGATGGCATGACATGACATCATCCTGACAGAAACACAGCATCACGAGTCTGAGAACTTCTAATTTGGCTTTGCTGGTGGTGACCAGTAGGAGCATAGAGCTCACTTTTGCTATTGAAATGAAGCAGATTGTTGCAGTTTCTATTAACTAGAGCCAGGATGTTTGTCCTTGGTATCCTTAACCATTGGTCAGAGTTCTGTTTGTTCAGTGTCTTATTTAATCATAGCAAAAATTTGTCAACTTATGACTTTAATAATTTGGCTCTGTAGACAAATATATTGCATAGACTGATCCTAGTATAACTAATAGTGTGTATGTTGAGAACATGATATATATTGACAACACTTCCTATACACAAACCAATGGGCATCGTAATGGAAGAATTTGAAATCAGTATTATTAATTGTCTAAACGTGTAGTCATGAATGTACCTCTAAGCTGTAAATGGTACTATAATATTGCTCTAAATCAGATGAAGTAAAAATGTATCTTTAAACGGGCATTAGAAATAAATCTCAGGTGGTGTATTTCACTTTTAATGTTGCCCTCATATCCTCATCCAGGTCCCAGTGGTCCAGAATGCTGCATCATCCGTGCAACCTCCTCCCATCCACAGCTCTCCTGGCCTGGGCAAGCTGCCTGTGAGGCCAGGTCTACACAACCCTGAGCCCCAGAACCTCCGAACTGCACAGGTGTGTGTGTGTGTGTGTGTGTGTGTGTGTGTGTGTTTAGAATTAAACCCAATGAAGTTCTTGCTTGTAGAGGACTGTCTGATCCTTGGGTTTTTACTTGGTTATTGTCTTTACCTTACAACTTAAAACAACAGTCATCTCCTTGATATGACTGTTGTTGTGAGCTGGTGTGATATAGGTAAAGTGACCTCTCAAAAAAATGGACTTAAAAAAAAAATACAGAACTAAACAGAAGGGTCACTCCATATAAGACTGTATCTGAAATACGTTCCCACCTGACTTGACTTTTGTGCAACAACCAATAGCAAAAACTGCAGCAATGTCTATGATTAAAAAGTAACTTGAGATACTTTATTTGTTTTCTAATAATTTACTGAAAAACTACTTAAAGTGCACTTTGGATCAACTTTAAAGGGCTGTCTCACAAATCACAAAGTTTGATACAGGGTCATCTACTAACTGTGATTACTTTTGTGCCAAAATAATTTGCTAGTATAGTCAAATTTAAAACTTTACCAAATTTCAAAGTTGAGATTTTTTTCGAACTGATTTAAAGTCCCATGATAATGCTTAGTGAGGGACCACTATACATGTGTACAACAGCTACAAAGATGTGGCTTGCAAGCTTAACCACCCACCTTTCGTTGACGTCTTGAGCAGCATGCCATGAAAAAAGGGTTTTCAGAGTCAACACCTAAGAAGTATTGTGACAAACTATCAAGGTGCTGGATAACTGTACAAACTGAAAGCTAATACACCCTGTTGTACAGCCATGTCAAAAGCATATGTAATGGAATTAGAGGAGCAATTAAATCCTTGCACCCAGAGCCAGTTTGCAGCAAATAAACAGCAATCCTGAAAATCAGCATCATGACCCTGCTGCAACTCTTTGAATAGCTTGCACATCTCACTCAGTTCTATATTTCAGTCAGTGGTGTTGATGGCAAGAGGGCAAGGCTGATGGAATGCTTTGAACGTCATTCGTTCATTATTATCATGGTTTAACATTTGGTGAGTATCAAAATATGACTATATTAGGAAGAAGAGAAGCTGTTAGAAAATGAGCATGGTGTCAAAAGAAGACCTTTCAGATGGTTTGACTTGTTTTGAGTAGCCACCTATCCCATGAGGTGATATGACCCTGTGAAGCAGGCGTGGGCAATTAATTTTCCCAAGAGACTACATGAGAAACTGGGGCCGTTGTGGAGGGGTGCACCAATAAGCTTTATCAAATAATGAATAATATTAATTTTATGTCTTTATAAACTGCTACTGGTGTTATGAAAATGTGAAATAGGCACAGTAAAAATGGCAATATTTTATCACTATTCAAGACTTTTAATGTTATATAAGGTACTTTTCGCTATTTTACTTTCAGTTCTTTCTTCTTGATCAGTGAGATAAATCCAGTCTGTTGTGGGATTGAGCAAGTGCATTAAAGTCAGCTTCAGTGTCTGATTTGGGAATGGATAGGATAGCGGACAGCTGATCATTCCTGAGAGAGCGGATGTGTATCTGGATTTGTTAAACTTCATCACTGAGAATGTTCGTTCACATATAGCACACCACCTTATATGTGGAAAGTTCTCCTCTTTGAAAGAATAAAAATCCAGCAGTTATACTGACTTGGAAGTGCTCTGCCTGTAGTGAATCAAAATGCAAAAAACTGCATGATTCAGTGCTTTTGCCCTGATGAAGTTAACTATTTTAGTTACAACACCAACAACATGGTTCATTTTTAGCACCGACTTACACAACACCTCCTGGTGTATAAAACAATGCAAAAACACCTATTTTAGTTCTGGGTTCATTTCAGTCATTTCATCTTGCATCCATTTCAAAAGTCCCACGTTTTTCCGATTTCCATCAGATTTAGACAGCCATCAGTTATAACACCTGCCAGTTTGTCTCGTTTTAGCCCAAGCCTATCCAAACCTGCACTTAGCTCTGTGAATAAATCACTCCCTGTCATAGTCCCTGCCATTCAGCACATTCCTCAATTCAGTTTCAGTTCAACTTTATTTATATTGCGCCAAATTACAACAAACAGTCACCTCAAGGCACATTATATTGTAAGGTAAAGACCCTTCAGTAAGTACAGAGAAAACCCAACAGTCAAAACGACCACCTAGCAAGTGCTTGGCAACAGTGGGAAGGAAAAATTCCCTTTTAACAGGAAGAAACCTTCAGCAGAACCAGGCTCAGGGCGGGGCAGTCATCTGCTGGGACCTGTTGGGTGTGAGGGGAGAGAGACAGGAACAAACTTGTTATTCCGTGTACAAAGATGAGTAACTGGGCTGTGTCACAGACATCACGGCACTCATCCAGAGCCAGGATCAAAAAGTCAAAATTGTCCATTTTGTTTTTCAACTGAAGTGCTAGATTTCCTGCCGTGATCATGATCCATTTTGCTACGGTTTACCTGGAGAGGACCAATATCAAAGGCCTTGTTTTATTAGAGCATATTAGCACAGCAGAGTCCACCAACCACTCTTTGATAAACTCTTCATCAGAGAATGATTTACTGTTCGTTTTTGTTTGTTTGTTTTGCTTTAATTAATTTTTAAAAACATTTTATGGGAAATCTCAAAGCTGGTCTTTACTGCTCCATCCCTGGATCTGTAAAGTTTGGTAAAAAGTCCTTGCGGCTTTTGCAGCTTTGCTAGCAAAGGTTCAGATGTCCATTACAGCTCTGTATCAGTCAAGTTCTTGTATTTCTCAATTCAAATTCCAGTAAATAAATAAATACATCTCTCATTTAAAACTCAGGGCTAGCAAACTCGCATCTCATAAATATTGGTTCCTAGGCATTTATAATGAAGCTGTGTTTGCTTGTACGTAAATTAAAAAAACAAAACATTTCTGTCACATTCAAAATAAAAGCAACAAACTTGCAAAAAACACAAAAAACAGCAAATTTCTCTGTTGGGGAGTTTGGGACAAGAAAATTAGATTGGAGGATGTAGAACAGTTAGTGAATCAGGAAGCCGAGGATTAGTAAGGAGGAAGTGAGGATGAAGAGTGGAAAGGGGGTTGGTCCAAATGGCATACCTGTGCAGGTGTGTAGGAGAGAGGGTAGTGGACTTTTTGACCTGAATGTTTAATACAAATTTGGGATAGTGAGAGGATGCCTGAGTTATAATGGAGAAGTAGTGCATTGTTACTGATTGTCAAGAACAAGGATGATGTGCAGAGCTATAGTCACTACAGAAGCATAAAAATGACGAGCCACACCATGAAGATATGGGAAAGAGTTGTTGAAGCTAGGTTAAGAAGAGAAGTGGTGATCAGTGAGCAGCAGTATGGCTTCATGCTGAGAAAAAGCCCTACAGATGCAATGTAGCGTGTCGATGGAGAAGTATAGAGCAACCCTGTCTCTTTGTGGGAGAGAAAGCATATGATAGGGTGCCAAGAGAGGAACTGTGATATTCCATGAGGAAGTCAGGAGTGGCAGAGAAGTATGTGAGGCTGGTGCAGAACATGTATGAGGACAGAGAGACAGTGATGAGGTGTGTGGTAGGAGTGATAGATGGGTTAAAAATGTTAAGGTTTTTATTGGGAGTGACCGGAATTGACAGGATTAGAAATGAGTAGATCAGGTTGAGCAGTTTGGAGACAAAGTTAGAGAGGCAAGATTGAGATGATTTGGATAAGTGCAGAGAAGGGATAGTGGATATATTGGACAAAGGATCCCAAAGATGGAGTTGCCAAGCAGGAAGAAAAGAGGAAAACCTAAGAGGAAGTTCATGGATGTAGTGAAGGAGGAATGTGCAGAGGGTTGGTGTGACAGAAGAAGATGAAGATGAAGGCAGATGATCTACTGTGGCGACCCCTAAAGGGAGCAGCCAAAAGAAGAGCATGATGTATATTTATTTATGTTTGAATCCTAATTTCCCATCGACCTCGTGTAGGCAAGACAGGGACAACCCATGGGCCAGATGTGGCCCACAGGCCGAACTGGAATAAGCTTTTTCGAGTGTTCTTCTAGATCAGATTTCCCGGGGTACCAGAGCTTGTTTCTGTTCCTCTCTGTCAATGAGAGTAAATTGGTTCAGTTTTGCTATTGAAACTATAATATATTCCATGATATTGATGCTATAAATTTGGTCACAGTGAACAAAATGGTCCTGGAAAAAAAAAAAGAGGTTTTGGCTTTAGATTGTGATACTTGGAGTGGGTGTAAAACTTGTTTCATGTGGCTATCACCTGTACCTATGAAGTTATAAGGGCCCAAAACTGCTGGCAAAATAATGCAACTTAAAAAGCAGCCCTATGTACCTCGAGGACCTGTAACTCTTATAGTATGAAAGTATTATTTTTCATGGCTTGTTACATATGTTAAAACTATTGCATAAAAATGATGTGCGCCTGAGGGGGCCTGGTGGGGGGCACTCAGATTTATTTATTTATTTCATGGAATGAAGCAGAACTCATAGTAATTGAGTGTCTTGTTTTAGTTTCTCTGAGATTGACCTATGTGATGGGTGGTGTTTCTGTCTCTGTTAGCAAGCAAAATGCCAAATATCATTAAACTTGGTGGAAAGCTTTCTTTAAATAGAATAATGGTCTGCTCTTCAAGTGCTCTCTGAGTTTCTTTATTATAGGTTTTTGGTGTTGTGTTTTATTTTTTCTTGTTGGTCTTGAGCACAAATGTGTCTAGTCAGCTAAATGGATTTGTAGTGTATTGCCAGAATAAGTCTTTAAGTAGAGCTGCATTCCTCAGCCTCATTTAGTTTTGGGGCAAGTCCACTACCTGATAAAATGATTGAAGCTGGTTGGGAACCGTAGCTTACAGATTGAAAGATCTTCTGGAGCTTCTGTGAAAGTAGCTACAGAAAAAACTGCAGTGTAGAAGCACCTTTCTAACCAAGGTTGCTAGTGTTAGCTGATAACTTTGGACTCTATCCTTTAATCCAAATATGGTCACTTCTGACTCAGAAATGCATAACTTTTAGACTTCAAAACAGGGTGTCAGAGACCTGAGGGGTATACTGCAAACCAAACTCAACACAGCCAGGCTTTCTTTGGCTTAGCTGGCTCGACAGAACCTGAAACCCTAGTTGGAGATAACAGGAATCACAACAGTGGTTATCAACAAAGTCAAACTTTCTGCTTCAGGCTCTGAGCAGGCTCACATAAAAATTCAGTTTTGCGCGTCATATGGGACGTGACGTCTACCACACAAAACGATCCCTATGAGTGCCGCCTGCTCCAATCAGATGATCATAAAGTGGTGATTAAAAATCGATAAAGAACATAAAAATACAACAGTAAAATGCAACTCTGTTGCAAAAAAGAAAATAAAAATAGATTAATGCTGCAGAAAAGCATAAATCTGGTGATTAAGCACTGAGTGATAAAATAAACATTTTAATTCAAGGTGATTATTTTATTGCTGAGAGCGCTCTCAGGGCAGCTGTTTATTTCTAAGATAACAGAAGCATATTGGAGCTCTGAAACGTTAAACTGCATCTATTTAAACATTAAAGGTTATGTTCTCATACCCTAATAAGGGAGGTGTGCAAATTGCTTTAGTTGGTCGGCAGATCAAAGTGAAATGATTCGCACTGATTGAACAAGTATTCTTGGTGTGTGTTCTGTGGTTTAAGGATTCAGTGGTTACCAGGCCTTGCCCATATAAAACCTGTTCACCCAGCAGAGAGCCTATATTGTGCTTAAAACATGCTGTAAATAAAAGGATCAGTGAAAGTGTGGCAGTTTGCAAACTATTTTAAACCGAAACTTGGAATATAACCTGCTCCCAACCAGGTCGTTTCAGCATAAGTTATCACGGTGATTTAGCCAGGTAAAAAGTGAGACACTTTTGGGACACAGGAAACTCTGACTTTAAGCTCGACATAGTTTGCAGTGCCATTAATCTTACTTCTTAGTGCACGCCTCAGTAGGTGAAGTCACAGTGGGTGCATCCACCTTTTTCTCGATAGTCATTTGTGCCAACTGACACTAGGGTTTAGGTTAAGGAATGAACTGATTAAAGGTCCCAATGTGATTATGAGGCAGCCTTCTGCTGGAAGTCTTGGTTCTTGCATGATGTAGCTCTGCTCCTCCATTACATTGAGATGGAATTAAATATTCAGCAGATCGGCTCTGTGTGTGTGCGCGCGTGCGTGAATGCTTGCGCTCTATGAGTTGTTGTACATGTATGGTGACGTCCTGGCTGGTGTGTCAGTTTGCTCAGCAAGCAACCGCTGCCCTCTACTGTCCAGAAAATGGAAATGGAAATGGCATCATGCAGTGTTTGGGATTGACCGTGGATCCAGAGTACAGCAAGAAAACTGGAATTAATGAGAGCCTTTCCAGTTGAAATGGAAAGTTCCCCAGTGTAGTAAAGCGTGTAACTTAAGTCTGCTGTCTTAACCAATTACTGCTGTAGAAATGGGCCCCAGTGCTGTAGTTGGCTGCAGGCAGATCCAGCAGCTGCTGAGCCTGGCATTTTGCTGTTAATAATGTCCATTATTAGCAAATACAATTTTATTTGAGAATGAATCCCTATCTATGCTAGGAGGCATTTATCCAGTAAAAAAAAAAAAAAAAAAGCGCCACTCATTTTGCCTTTATTTCAAAGTAACAGCAGACTGTTATCAATAACTTAAGAGAACTTCATCCATGATCAACAAATCAGCACCCAAACTGTTGGATAGCCAGATTAGCTAACTGAGCATTAAACAGCTTCTTTTAGCCTGATACTGAATCCAGTCTAGCATCTAACATGACCTAGTTGACATAAGATACTGAGATGATTCATCACCATGTTGGTAGTGCTGGATTGCACCACTCACTGTTCTGGAATATTCTTACTAAGGTTTTGTTTTCTGCTCATTCAGTCTTTAGCCCATGATCGGTACCAGCTTTCAAAAAGAGTGTATATGGAAGCCGTCATAGTCTTCAGACACACAAGAGGAAAAGTAGATCGTTTGGAACTTTAGCTCCAAACCAGATAAGCGAGGATTATTTGCAGATGTCATTAATTTGCCAGATTAGCTGCTGATTTCACCTAATCTCACTGAAGTCATATGCTCGCAGTAATAGCACTGCTGCATATTAGCCAGTTAAATAGCCCTGGTTGGTTGAATTCAACCAACCAGCTAGCATCAACCTACAGCATACTGCTTTTTAAGTGTAAATATATCTTTTCTTCTTATTGTTGTTATGGAAGAACATCTGCACATTATATTTGGTGATAATAATAAAAATTTGAATATTGAACAAATGTCTGTCCAAGAAGGAAATGCCTGTCTGCTAAACAATTACAAAACACTTTTTTCTTCTCCTGTCTACAGGGTCACACAGTCATCCGGTCAGCAGCCAATGCCAACTTGCCACCTATGTTGATGTCTCAGCGAGTGATTGCTCCCAACCCTGCCCAGCTGCAGGGCCAGAGGGTCCCTTCCAAACCTGGGATGTCTCGTTCCAGTTCCAGCAGCCTGGCTAATGCTGTCAGCTATCAGCAGGTATGGATTCAAACCAACCTCGGCTAACAGTTTCAAGCTCTGTGGTGGATTTATTGAGATCACACATTCTCTTGAAAGAGGTGTAAGCTTGTACTGTAATCTTTAATTTAAAGGAAGAAAAATGGTAGGAAAAAATCCATGAAAAGGAAATGCCCCATATTTAGTGTAGTGGACAGCAGCCAGACTGAACCAGGTATCTGGTTTAGAGTATCTAAAGCCAAACTGTCACTACTATGACCATTCACCACAGTGAGCCAGTGATATTACTGATGAAACCTTTTAAAAATACGACTTTTATAAGCAATAGAGAATGTGTGTCTCCCCTCAGGCCAGTCAAGTGGCAGCTTCCCAGCGCTCAGGCTCCAGTGCCATGTACATGAACCTGGCCCACATGCAGGCAGCAGCAGCAGTTGGGGCCGGTGGGGTGGCAAGTGGTCTGGGCGGAGCTTCGGCCGTGAGCCCGTCCACTATGTCTGGCTCAGCAAGTGGAGCAGTGAGTTCCATGGCAGACCAGGCCAGCAGCCAGGCAGCAGCTAAGCTGGCCTTAAGGAAGCAGCTGGAAAAAACCTTGTTGGAGATCCCTCCACCCAAACCCCCAGCCCCTCTCCTTCACTTCCTGCCCTCTGCTGCCAACAGCGAGTTCATCTACATGGTGGGCCTAGAGGAGGTGGTACAGAGTGTGCTTGACAGTCAGGGTAAGTAAACATCTGACACTAGAAGGAGAAATATCTGCAGCAAGTTCAAATCTTTCTCTAATTTATACCTGACTTGTCAGATTGAACTGGTAGATAAAGCACCAATATTGCACCCAGGTGTAAAACTAACCTCCACTGATTGTGTATGCATAACCTAGAGACCATTTCTCCATCATGTGTAGAAATTTGTAAAGAGTTTCTGCAGCATGAAAGTTGTTTCAGGTTATTTACTTGTGTACAGTGTTGCAATGACTTTTCTAGTTTGGATGGATTGTTCATAAGCACGTCTGCCCAAGAACTTCCTGTCACTTTAGCTCTATTATTGTTAACTGCAGCAGAGTTTTCTCTATAGGTAAGCTCAGAGGAACGCTGGCCCGTATGGAGCCGTTCTTCTGTGCCCAATGCAGAACTGACTTCACCCCCCACTGGAAGCAAGAGAAGAGTGGGCGAATCCTCTGTGAGCAGTGCATGACATCCAATCAGAAAAAGGCTTTGAAGGCAGAGCATACCAACAGGCTGAAGAACGCCTTTGTGAAGGCTTTACAACAGGAGCAGGTCAGCAGCGCTTGTACCTCTGCATAATGTTGGGCATCTTATTCTCACTTATTTACTAACAATTTTACTTTTATATCAACAAAGGTTTATTTATGTCACAAGATAGTAATGATTATCATAGTTTTACTGTCTAACCATACAACCACATGAAGTGTTATTGTCTGGTACTGTTAGCAAAGTGAAAAACAAGCAGGCAGCAAAAACTGAGTCATTTAAAGTTTCCACAGATGTCATGACCATGAGCACTGCCAGCCTGTAATCATCTAAAAGCTGCCGGGTGAAGATGGACACAGTTGGGAACTGCAAACTTTTTTTTTTTTTTTTTAAGCAGTGGCATTACTAAGGAGTAACACATAAAACGCAATGTGCAGTGTTTTCTGTTGTTTTAGATCATTTTGTGTTTCTCTGTCTGGGTTCTCACAGCAGAGCCCCGTACTACGGAGCAATTCCAGCATATCCAGGGTATCTTTCCATTGTCTGGATTCATTTACCCCAGTCATTAGTAATCAGGATAAGCATTCACACAAAGCTGGTTATCAGCTTGCTAGGGTTAGCGTTACCCAGGGTTTGATCACATTAAAGGGATAGTGCTGGCAACACCTGACAATCATAAATATGGATAAGTGTACTAGCAGCAGACCTAAACCTAAAATTAGCACAAAGAGCAG
Source organism: Pterophyllum scalare (assembly GCA_024447675.2). Lineage (NCBI taxonomy): Eukaryota > Metazoa > Chordata > Actinopteri > Cichliformes > Cichlidae > Pterophyllum > Pterophyllum scalare. The sequence continues at coordinate 37,361 of JAMQGT020010615.1, forward strand.
GGAAATTTTTGTTTGGTGGATTATTTCTTTGCTGTAACAATGCTTGTTAATAAATCTTATGCTGTTGGAAAGCCTGCTGATTTTCCCCTTATGTTGAGCCAAATTTTAAGGAAAATGCATTTGTGGGTTGAGCAGCAGAGTTGAGTATGTGGGTTGCACCTATGAAAAACTTACCAGTCCTTCTCTGCAATGCCAAACAGCTTATTCTGCTGTTGACTCTTGTTGAGTGTCATTTATCGGATTGGATGGTTTTAAGTCTGAAGAAACAAGCAATGTTGGCAATTTAACAATTTATTCATGTAACAAACGGGGGCCTCAGCAGCATGTGGAAGAACCATCCACAGCCATAACAGCCTGGCGGCTTCTCCTAATGCTGGTCACACACTGCTGTGGGGTGACATCCCATTCTTCAGCCACCATTTGTCACAAGTCAGCCAATATGGCTATGTTGTTCACTCCGGTATAAACGGCACATCCAAACTGATCCTTCAAGTGTTCAGTGGGTTTGAGGTCAAGACTGCAGGCAGCCCATTTTACCCTCTCCACTCCCAAAAAGCTGGAGGTCGTCTCTGATAAACCCGCTCTGTGGGGGTGGGTGTTATCATTTCAGAGGACAAAGTTCGGTCCCAGACTGTGGAGGTATGGGATTGCCACTGGTTGCAGAACCTCATCTCAGTATCTCTCTGCATTGCAATAGCAACAGCAGAATAAGCTGTTTGGCTTTGGCAGAAAAGATTTTCATGGGTGCAACCCACATACTGAGCCACAATATGAGCCGGTCAAACACACAATACAGGCTGAAAGCAACACAGCACCTGCAGACAAAGCAGCAGCACGAGTGTGTGAGAGGAAAAAGCACAGATTCTATTTAAACATGCTCTACGAGTGAGTGTGTGTGTGTGTGTGTGTGTGTGTGTGTGTGTGTGTGTGTGTGTGTGTGTGTGTGCGCGCGCGCTCAACACTTTGGGCAGTAAAAGTGGACAAGATCTACTATGTTGCTATATTAATAATCTACAATATTAATTTTAGCCTGTTTGAATGCAGGAAGGAGAGCTGATAAAAATGCTGACTGTAAGTTAAGTTCTACCTGAATGTGTTTGTGTCCATGTTAGGAGATTGAACAGAGGCTGCAGCAGCAGGCTGCTCTCTCTCCCAGCTCAGTCCCTACCAACGCCTCCAAGTCTGAAACTATGATCCGACATCATGCCCTCCGCCAGGTATGTTCCATCTTGGATCCTAAAAAGAGTCCACTATTACATTAGAAGGATTGATGAGCAAAAAAACAGCAATATATATATATATATTTCATACTTACATGAAAAGTAAGAAATGCTTTCAAACCAAGTGTGTTTCAAGCAATAACTTGCAAATCTATTGTCCTTAGGCTCCCCAGCCTCAGGCCTCCCTGCAGCAAGGGCTGTCGAACTCTGCACGAGGCGTCCTATCCAACTTTGCCCAGGCCTCCCAGCTGTCAGTGGCCAGCAGCCTCATGGGCATGACTAGTGCCAAGCACTGTGGCAGCAGTGGAGGCAGCAACAGCAGCAGCAATAGACTGCAACATGACAGCCGTCGCCAGATCTACAACATCCCAGGTACCTACACCTTGTCCCATTCTGCGGTGCATTTCTTGATCAGGGAGGGTCACAATTTTGGTGTGTGCGTGTGCATGCATGTGTTTTTATTGCCTGGGGGCAATGCAGATTAGTCAGCATATGTGCAAATGTATTCATGCTTTGGAACTGTTGTCATTTGGTAACTTAACCATTAAAATAAGGACGAAAGAACACAAGGACAAATCTTACTCATTTTACTGGTAACAATTTTAATCTTAGTTTCATTTTATATAAAGCCAAATCCCAGCATCGGTTATCTTTACATGTCTCTACATATACATTTCAAGACCTTACGAGACAAACTTTTTTTAGAACAAGTTGGAAATATTTGTTCTTGGTCCAAAAATCAGAGACGAGCAATTTTTTCCTATTTGTCATCCCCTTACATTGAAACACAGTGAGCAAATCAGGAACCTTAGCATTATTTTGGCAGTGATCTTAGTTTTGAAAGATGCAGACTTTAAGTTGTACTGTGTCTTTGTGTATTTAGAGAAAGCATATGATAGGGTGCCAAGAGAGGAACTGTGGTACTGCATGAGGAAGTCAAGAGTGGCAGAGATGTATGTGAAGGTGGGGCAGGACATGTATGAAGACAGCGAGATGGTGATGAGATGTGTGGTAGGAGTGACTGATGGGTTTCAGGTGATGGGGGTGGGATTACCTCAGGGATCTGCTCTGAGCCCCTTCTTGTTTTCAGTGGTGATGGACAGGCTGACAGATGAGGTCAGGCAGGAGTCTCCATGGATTGTGATGTTTGCAGAGCTACAGATATTGTGATCTGCAATGAGAGTAGAGAGCCTGGAGAGGTGGAGGTATGCTCTGTAGAGAAGAGGAATGAAAGTTAGTAGAAGCAAGACAGAATGCATGTGTGTGACTGAGAGGGAGACAGGTGTAACAGTAAAAATGCAAGAAGCAGAGAAAGTGAAGGTGGACAAGTAGCTGGGGTTGACAAAGAGAGTGCAGGCAGGATGGAGTGGGTGGAGATGAGTGTCATGGGTGATTTCTGACAGAAGGATAGCAGCAAGAGTTACATGATGGTAATGAGGCCTGCTATGATGGTTTGGAGGTGATGGCACTGACAAAAAGACAGGATGCAGAGCTGGAGGTGGCAGTGTATCAGAGGGACAGCTAAGGTTTGGAGACTACGTTAAAAAGGTGGTTTGGACATGAAGTTTTCTCCTAATGTTCCTTTTTTCATCCCACAGGGTTAAATATTGCCTATCTGAACCCAGCGGCTGTTGGAGCCCATAAGAGCTCCAGCTTAGCAGACCGGCAGAGAGAGTACCTGTTGGACATGATCCCACCTCGATCCATATCGCAGTCTATCACTGGACAGAAATGAGCCCTGTCCAGCTCTTGCCCCCTGAAGCCACCTCCATCTTCATACCTAAACCATACTGAAGCACTCCCAAATCAGCCAATACCCCCTCCCCTTCACCTCCCATCGCATGCAGTGCCTGTCCGTGTGCCTACCTCTAAACTGACCCATAAAAACCCATGAAGTTGGAAAAAGACTAAATTATCAGTGCGTCTCACATGCTCTTATAGTAAAATCCTTCTTCTTCAGTGTACTTAAGAGTTATAATTCCCCTTATTATAACTGGTGGTAGCACTATTATTCCTGTAACTACCATATTTGCTTCTGTTACTATTACTCATTTATGCTTTTTTTTTTTCTTTAGAAAACATTTGTTTTTGTTTTTCTGCTGTCTAACTTTTACTCTGGGTAGTAACAGTCAGGCGTTGTCAGGTCTCTTTAGGCCGCAGTCATATAGGATTTTTTTTTCTCTACTTTATCCTAAAGCTAAGATGCGACTGTTGCTAGTAACAGAAGATCAAGACGATGAATTCTGGTTGTTATGCAACTTTCAAGCTTTATTAAAAAAAAAAAAAAATCTTGACTTGCTAACTTGAAAGTAACAAAGTGGAAAATATTGATGGGTACAAAAACAGACAATGCTCTGCATGCTCTTCAAAAGAGGATGAGGAACCCATTTTAAAAATGGAAAGCGTGGAGGGAGGGGGTGATGGGGGAGGGATTTAGAGCAGAGCACCCACACCTCTACAATCCCCAAAAGGGCCTGTTTCACAGTGATACACAGCTGCAGTTCAGATATGGTAAACCTAAAGTTCAGGACAGCGGAGACAGCCTGCCACCAACAGAGCTAATGAACTGGGAGTGAGTAACAGAAGATGCAAAAGAAAAATCCTATGTGATCAAAGCTCGGATAACCTTTTCCTTTGCTCCCCACCATTGTTGATGAAAAGCTTCTCATCAGTTTCTTCATTTCAGGCGTCAGCCTGTCCTGTTACAGATTGGAACAGTAACCACACTCGTATATGCTGGATATACTTAAGTTATACTAATTGGGACTGACGGTCGCAGCAGTTTCACACCTGCCCCTTCAGCAGACCAGCAGTCTATAGCAACTCCAGCAAGAAGGAAGCTGACAGACCAAGTCTGTCGTCTGCATACCTGCCAAGTATTCAGGAGGATGATGGTCTTCATTCTGAAAGAAACCTGTTGATTTTTCCTCCTGGTCCCATAACCATTTCACCATTTGCCAGTGACACCCCCCCCCCTTTACAAAACCACCCCCATACTCCCCAACCCAATACCCCTTTGGCTATTCAGTATGCACAGACTGAACCCTTTTGACCCTGCTGTTCCTCTTGGCATCACATATTCTTTGAGAGAGTGAAGAGAACTCAAAGCTAAAGGTGGGAGCACATTTTGTGCATCTAAACCACAGACTCTGTAACTAAAAATCTGGGTTCCTCTTCTTTTTATATTTTGGTTTTTAGATTTTTTTCTGATTGTTGTGCAACACCACATTCCCCAGTCCCACACCCCCCCCCGCTCCCATCCCTACCCCCACCCCTTTTCTTTTTTCCTTTTTTCGTTTAGAATCTTTGCGGCGTCTCCTAATAAAATGGTGGCATACCTGAGAGGTATAGCTTCCTGAGACGATAATAATCGACATAAAACAGAAACTATTAAAATATCTGTATGGATTATGTATAGATGCCTAGCTTCAGAGAAAAAGGATGTGGATTTTATCTTTTAAGGGAGAGACATGGATCAATCATTGTGTGTATGCTCTGCACACACGTTGCCTCACTCCAAAGGAGCACTGTTCATATTTCAAATTGGATTTTTTTTTTCTTTTAATGGAGAAGAATTAAGAGTGGCCGAGGTCTGGATGCTGGCTGACGGCCAACCAGAGTCGGGTGAGATGTCCTGAGTAGCATGGATTGCATCATGGTGTGTTTTGTGTTTTGTTTTTTCAAAGTGCCCCTATTTTTCTTATTTACAGGCTCATGTTGCCGTCATCATCGTCCCCATTAGAACACGTTTACATGCTTTAATGTTCAAATAACACTTTAAAATCATACTTTGTGATGCTGCTGCAGCACCTCTCCACACTGAAATGCTCAGTTTTAGTTCCTGTCGCTTTAGGGCCCTCCTCCCCAAATGCGCAGTCAGCTTTGATTGGTCAGTTGGCACAACATAAGCAAAGCAAAGTTGGTTACATAGGTAAACACCATAGCCTGCACTCAGCTGTGGGCTCCTAACAAGACCCTCAGCCTGAGCCACAGTAGGATGACACTGTTGCTTCTGTCTAAGGGATCGTTGAAATCACTGCACGTGTTACGATGGGGTTATGTGATTCTTAATGGGCTGCATTTGTGTCACTTTTTCATTCTTGTTCTGTTGTCTGACAGCACGAGCAAGCGAAATGTGTGTTTGTTGCTACATCTGGGTTTAGAGGCCCCCTCGTTCTTTGTGCGAGAGTGTGCCAAACAGTATTGCATGGTGGTGTCGTTGACCAAAGAAAAACCCGGACTACAAGGTGTTTCTGGCAGTTCAGCCGTAGTGCTCTGTGTTATCTTCCAGTTGCTATCCTGTTGTTCTACTTTGGCTTCTACATACACAAATAAGCTGTCTAACACTCTAAAGGGGGACGGGGGGCATAATAGGGGCGCTTAAAGTTCTGATAAATGGATAAATCCTAATTTACTGTGCCAGTCTTACTCTGCAAAGGTTTGACACTGTGTACAAGTTACTGCTCTGTATTCTCTAGTTGGCCAAGCAGCTCACAGTAACGCACACGCAGTCATGATCTTTTGTATGCCTATCTCTTAATGTGAAGGCATGCATTCCCATTTGAGAAATATTATGACTTCTTCCCTACTTTTTGGAAATGGGACAAAAAAGCGAACAGGTTACAAATTTAGGCGCTGTCAGGTTAGCAGAGAACTGCGCAGCCGACACGGTTAAGAGGAAAAGATTTTAGCTATTTTTATCTGCATCTGCAGTTTTGTGGTTTGTAATCATAGATGGTTTGCCCTTTTAACCTGCCCCAAACCTTTCTCTCATTCCACAAATTGGAACACTGCTTTTTTCACACAGTTTCCTGCTGCAGTGTTGTGTTACACTGTGTCAGACTAGCACAACTGTAGTCCAACAGTGTGTTGGATTATAACTGTAGTTTGTCTGCAAGGGTTTTTCTTAGATACTGGCCGGTCTCAGCACCCACAGAGAGCAGGCAGAAGGGCTTATGTTTTTCCAATTAAGTCCAAATGTTTTTGGACACTTTTTTAAATTCCAGCTTTAATTAAGCTTTAATTCAAGGGGTTTAAACAAAAATATTGCATTAACTTTTTTAGGAATGACAGCCATTTTTATACATAGTTCCTCGGTTTTAGAGGTTCAAAAGTGATTGGACAAACTAATTCAGGAGGATTATTTTTAATATTGGATGAAAACACTGCCTGAAGTCTAGAACCCATGGACATCACCAGATGTTGTTTCCTCCCTCAAGATACTCCTTTACTCCAGCTGCTTTCAGCAACTGCTCTGTTGGGTTGGGAGAAGGTAACTGACTTGGCTACTGCAGAACGTCCCATTTATTTGCCCTGTGAAACTCCTGGGTTGCTTTTGCTGTATGCTCTGGGCCATTGTCCATTTGCACTGAAGCACCATCCAATCAGTTTTGCAGTATTTGGCTGAATCTGAGCAGAGAGAGAGAGAGCCCTTTACACTACAGAATTCATCCTGCTACTTCTGCCAATAATCACATCATTCCTTCTTTTTAAGAATAGACTAGATTGATTATTTGAACACTCTCTCTCTCTCTCTCTCTCAGGTTTAAATTAGTTTTTCGACCTAATGAGGGCCTCAGCACCAAATACAAGATCAATCCTCAGAATCAACTCCAGATTTTTTATCTGCTTCATTTGTCGGGAAATAATGAAGGAATATGTCTCATTTGGCATGTCTGTAAATTGTAAATGGACTAGTTCTTATATAGTGCTTTTCTGCTCTTATCTGAGCACTCACAGCGCTTATACATTTACCCATTCACTTCCATATATAACTAAGCGCTTTTATTGTCTAACATTCACACACATTCGTACTCCAACGCTTGCGTCAGAGAGCAACTTGGGGTTCAGCGTCTTGCCCAAGGATACTTTGGCATGTGGCCCGGATCAGCCAGGAATCGATCCGCCAACCTTCCGATTAGTAGGTGACCTGCTCTACCTCCTGAGCTGCAGCCACCAAGTTAATCTTGAGCCTCTGAAAATCGGGGACTTCATATAAAAATGGCTTTAATTCCTAAAACAGTCAATGCAATACTTTGTTAAACCCCCTGAGTTAAAGCAGGAAATCATATCTCGAGTGTTTGAGGTCAAATCTGCTGTTGTGGTGTATGGTGGCAAAAAATTTTTTTAAAAATGTTACAGTCCAAAAACATATGGACACAATTATAGTATTTAGTTGTGTTGAAGAAGGTTTGGGAAGGAAAATGAGCATTCTTAATAACTATAATGCATCTATAGAAAGAGCAAAGACAGGCAGTCCAGACCAAACGCACCATACAGACTGCAGTGTAAAGTTGTTTTAGTGTAACTCCTCGTAACCTTAGCAAGAAGGATGTGTTCAGGTCAGGTCTGTAGTGTTGCTGGTGACACTTGGCAGAATGC
>JAMQGT020010618.1:0-27929 GCA_024447675.2 Pterophyllum scalare
AGCTGTAAAGCAATACGCAACTGTACGAAGCAACAATGAAAACATCACATTTCCTATTCTATGTATTGCTAACACTACAAGTGGTCAGTTTGTGTGTGTGTGTGTGTGTGTGTGTTCGCCCAATGGTGTTTGCATGTGTGTACCACCTTGGGAGCCTTCACCATAAGGGCTCATCTGTTTCTGTATTCAAGATTCAAAGATTCTTTATTGTCATTATGCAGTCACATAATGAAATTATGTATGGTCATTTTCAGCTTAAAACCAAACACAGTACTTTAAAATGCAGACAGACACATAATAAATACAAAGGAAACATTAAAAGTAGCATATTACACATGATGTAAAAGGCGGCTGTGCAGTGCATGTCTCGATCTTTTAAGGCATGGGGTATGTATGTGTGTCTATATGCTGGGAAGAAGCTGTCCCTTAGTTTGGTGGCAAACAGTCTGTTACCTGGGTGGGTGGGATCTGCAGGAATGCAGCATATATAATGTCTAAATTCCTTTTTTTCCTGCAAGGAAAATGGGAAATAGGTTCATTAAAACATCTGTAATCAAACATGGAAATACAGTCTACAAAGCAAAAACAGGTTTGTACAATTTTAACAAGCCTGAAAGTCAATAATTGGTATGACCACCATTAGTCTTCAACACAGCCTGAGCTCTCCTAGACAAGCTTTCTTAGAGTTAGTTTAAGTAGTCTTCAGGAAGCATTCAGTTGTTTTTATATCCAGGTATGCTGTTTTTTTTTTTGTTGTTGTTTTTTTTTGTGTTGGCAGACTGTTTTGGATCACTGTCATGCTGGAAAATGAAGATGTTGCCAATCAGACACTTTCCAGATGGCATTGCATGGTGGATCAAAATCTGTCTGTACTTTTCTACATTCATAATTCCATCAAGCCACCACTAAGCAGTCCAAAACCCTGACAGAGCCTGTTTTACAGATGACTGTAGACATTCACTGTCATACCTCTGTCCTGAGCTCTTCAGTACATACTGTCTGAATGAAAATTTTCAAATTTGGATTTCTCAGTCTGGCCACTTCTTTTCAGTCCAGATCTTGTGTAATTTGGTATACCTTAGCCTTTTTTCCCTGCCTGTTTTCCTTCCTTAAGCATGGCTTCTTGATAGTCACCCTTCCACTGAGACCATTTCAGAGGAGGCTTGTGCCAGATGCAACTTTCAGGTTCTGTGACAGGTCCTTGCTGGATTTTTCCCCCTATCTCGTAACGACATGACCCCCCTCCCCAAAAAACAAACAAACAAACAAAAAAAAAACAAGGACAAGGACTGGTTGAATATGAATGAAAAATCTGATGCCCCAAGAAAAACTTAAAGACCTTCAGAATGCCTGGAGTACTATTGCTCAAGACCACTTTAAAATTTTATAAGAATGTTTGGCTCCTTAGAAGCAAAATATAAAGAAATGAGGGGTGGCTCAAGACTTGTGCACAGTACTGTATGATGACTTATTCACTTAATTTTTAGCACAACATGGCTCAGGTGCAACTTCTATATTTTACAGTTGGTTTTTACTAACTTTTAGTTTGGTAAACACACTAAAAGTAATTCATGCAATCACCAGCAGTAATTAGGTAACTATTGCAGAATGCACACTCCTTAGTGAAAACAAGGCTTAATGTGTTATGGTGGTGTCAAAAGCTGCAGTAATATAGAACAGACACTCTTGTTATTCTACCTATTTGTGACTGGCTGATTAGATACTGGTGTAGCATATAATTTATGAGTAAAATAATTACTATTGTCTAACCCTGAGCACAGTTGTGACACTGCTGTGTCAGCTAATGTATTTAAAGCTGGAGTAGACAACATTTTTTTGGCAGTGTTGAATAAAGCCAGTCTCTGGCTTATTTTTTTTCACCTTTTCTACATTGTTTGTGAATTATATTAAAAAAAAGGATCAATCTAATTCTAACATAATTTTGAATATACAGTGCTTTGGCAAGCGATAAAAATGGGCTCAGCATAGTAACCAGCTCTCAGCCCAGACAGGCTTAGTGACAGTTTATCATAGAGACTGGACTGATGTGGAAGCATGTCTAGTTGATTAACAGCCCATGTCTTATTCATCCTCCACAGGTTCAACGATAAAGTGAAGCACATTAAGATTCTGACCAAGGATGGAGGCTTTTACATTGCTGAGAGTCGGGTGTTCAGGACTGTGCTGGTAATGCCTTTACCTTTGTATGGATTTTTCCAACCTACAATATGCTGTAGCATTAATAAGCATTATCATTTTGACTTTCCACTACTTTTGCAGACCTCGCTTGAGAAAAATGCAATTTCCATACGAATAAAAAAAAAATTTTTTTTTAAATGAAAATGATAAAACTACCATTGGTTTGTTTTGACATATATGAACCCACTCTGAAAGCCACAAGGACATGTTTTAAACCTGTCATGGTCCTGGGCCTGTGGCCCAATGATTTCTGTTGTTTTTCCCTGTTTTGGTTCCTTGTTTTCTTTGGTCCCTGGTGTGTCATGTTCTGATGTTCCTGGTCCCGTCTTTTCCTGTTTTATTTTGATAGTCCTGTGTTCCCCATGTCTCGTGTCTGGCTTTACTTCCCCCTGTGATTTTCCTGATTTGCTTCACCTGTGTTCCCCAGCTGTTTTCTCTTGCCCCGATTGCCCTCATGTATACTTAAGCCCTCAGTTTTCTTCCGTTCCTTGTCGTGTCATTTCATGGTTATACCCAGCTGTGTTCCTGCGCCTTTCCCTTGTCTCTCCTAGTCGTGTCTCTCCCTAACCCGTGTATGTCCCAGGGAGAGTTCATGTTTCTGTTTCTTGGGTTTTTTGTTAATAAACGGATCTGCTCTTTGCACCCTCCCGGTGATCTGCGTTGGGGTCCTCCTTCCTGCCTGCACAGCAGCTCTCCCCACATGACAAAACCTGTGGGATAGTATTTCAGCAGCTGATATTCAGATGTATTCAGTACTTGCACTTGACATTGGTGTAAAAAAAAACATAGAGTATGGTTAGTTGTCCTGCCCCATGGACACCTTCTTTGTAATATTCGCTGTACTCACTCTGCTTTTATCGTTAAGAATTAATGAGTTTTTTTTTAAAACTAACCTCTTAACATGATTTTGTATTCATTTCTATAGATGTGTGCACAATACAATCTGTATTTTAATGGCTTACCAGTGCTTAGGGTATGACTCGGGTTCTTCTGTGGTTCACACAGGACTTAGTGGAATACTACCAACAGCACTCTCTAAAGGAGGGTTTCAGCAGTCTTGACACCACTCTACAGCACCCCTACAGGGAACTGCCCAATGGAAACATGCCCAGGGCCATTCCTAAGGTCGAGAGTGGTAAGTATGCTTCACAAACATCCAGGTTCCTTTCCTGATGCTATCTGTCTGATGGGTTAAAATGCTCCAAGTTCAGATCAGAGCTTTATCCAGTTGTAGCTAAAAGACATTCTTAGCTTTTGTTTTGACCTGTTTGGAGGACCAGAGGGTCAGGCTTTTGCTACAGTAAACCAGGTCAGATAAAGCAAGGGGAGTAGTATTTTTTTCCCTGGGAAGTTTAGACCTGTCTATATGATGGATACAGTCAGTGGTCTATATTTCCCATGTCATCTCACAGGCACAGTAAAACACGCTAAATCCCCAAACCATTTGCTGGAATCAGTATCACAACTACTACACAGTAGAACAGCAGAAAAATGCCCCAACCTACATACAAAAGCATGCTGACAAAGCTGTTGTTTCATTATTAGACACTAAAGCGTCTAATAACTGTCTTGATACCCAAGGCAGTCATATCTCTCACATTTGAGACATGTTAGAAACACTTAGCTCAGCAAAATGAGCTAATGCAATTCCCCGTGGAGCAGCACGGGATAGATAGCAGCAGGTTTCTCTTCAAGCGTCTTCTTTATTTGCTTGGCCGGTACTCTTCTCTCATTTAAGACAAATAAAACATTCACATAAATTAGCTTTATGACATGGAATCAACACTTTAGTTAGACTTTATCTGGGCGATGTTTGCTGTTTTTTTTCATTTGCAAATGCAATCATATTTGATAATATACAGTACTAGTCAAAAGTTTGGACACACTCACCCATTCATATGAATGTATATGTATATGTAGTGCATATAAGATTTGAGTGTACTTTCTGCTTCTACAAGTTTGCTAGAGTTCGCTCGGGAACCAGTGGCATAAATTTTCTCATTAGACAGTCAGTGCGAGGGACCGTGTGGATGTCTGCGTGTCTGCCTGTTTTTTACTACCATGCAGACTTGTCCGTGGAGAATTTACGTTTCAGTGCACTAACTACACATGTGTCCTAGGTGGTGGACTTCAATGAGGTATGAAACAATGACTACTCCAACTGTCTTTGCCTGTGTCTGAAATGGAGTATAATCTGGGCTTTAAATGAAGAATATACAAAAATAGCTTAAATAATTTGTTCTTTGTTATTTGTGTTTTCGGTTCGACTCAAATGAAGAATGAAGCATAGACTGAGCATTAGATGAAGCGTGGATTGCATGAAATAGACAGACATTTGGGAGAAGCCTGGAGATGGAAAGTAGGAGCAGCAGAAGGCGAGAGGAGGCGAGACGGAGAATGCAGTGCAAAAGATGATACCTTGTATTAACATGCATCCGGATATGTAATCTGGATAATGATGATGATTTACACTCGCTATTAATAGCTGTTCTTGTTATGTTGATTTTGCCCTCATTGTGAATGAATCACAGTTTCAAAAAAAAGGCAGGCAGGCATAGATGATTAACTTGCAAACAAGGAAAAAATCCATAGATTCCATTTATGCCCAGCTGAGATCCAATAAAACAGACCACCTCCACATGCACTCTAGTTATAGTCTAATTGTTATGTATTCTGTGTGCATTTGCGCGTCAAGTTAATGTGTGTATATTCTCCTCCATACATCTTACTGCATGTTAATAGCTGTAAAGCGAGACACAGAGTACAAAGGGATGTGGAGTTAGAGAGATAGGAGAAGAAAACACAAAAGAGAGAAACAGCGAGTGAGAGAAATATAAAAGAGCCTCTGCAGCTCACCAGGCTTGGGAAAGAGAGGTCCCTGTTAGAGCCCAGTGCCTGAGGCAAGCACCAGGAGCCTGCTACTCCAAACGTCACACTCCACACTCTGCTCCGCTCTGAGATGGCTTCACAATTTTCCTGACAGGACATGACATTTCACTTGGGCTTGCTGTGGAAAAAAACCTGTGTGACAGCCGCCTGCTGACACACACCTGGGGGATACCCCTCGTCCAACTGAGGGACTGTGACTGTTTCCAGAAAACTGGGAAAAGTTTGCAAATATGATCTGATATAAAAGAGCAGGAAGCAGCTGGAGGTAAACTGTCTTAACTTAAAGAAAGGTGTACGTGTAAACAACCATAGCCACAGCAAGAGTGGCAGAGGCAAGCAGCTGAACACAAGAACAAAGTCAAAGTTAGCCCTTTGTGTCTTTTCGGATGTAAAATTCTGCTACATCCTTGTCCCTCTGCCTCCTTTGGCAGCGTCGGTCTCCTAGCGCATCAAGCTTCAAAGCAGCTCTGTAAGAGGTGTGTTTGTGCATCGCTGCCATTCACCGCGGCGCTGTCTCTGAGAAAGCCTTGACAGACCGTTGCCTCATTGCATTCTGGGATAGATTATTATTGCCTTAAGTCGTCCACCCCCATAGACAGACTTAGAGTGGGCACCGTATTCTGTCTGGTAAACAGCCTCTGTGGAAAGACAGATGTCATGCCAAAACAACAATAATCTCAAAACAGACACCTCGTAGCAAAGAAAATAGAATTCAAGGCTGAGTAAACAGTCACAAGATGCAGAACTACTGAAAAGCCATCAAAACTCGGGAGTAATTTGTTTGGAAAAATCCCTGCTAGAATTTTTTTTATTAAGTCTGACTGAGTGCTTTTCCTTGTGTGTGAATGCTTGAGTTGGAAACTAATTAGCGATGCAATGATCTTTTATTGTCTGTCAGGATAATCTTTTGAAGGTAAGTTTAGATTTTACTGGGACATTGGAATCTGTTATCTTATGCCAGTAATATTAAATATAAGATCTGAAAACATTTGCCACACAGTTATTGAAAGAATTTTAGGATACTCAGAAAACATATCACCCAACAGCAATGCCATACATATTCACGAGGGTTCGAATATGCAGTTGCTATAAATGTCTTAGAGTAGTGATTCAGCTTTGTGGTCATTTTGGAAATGTTTCCTACATTGACATAAATGGCATAGGTTAAATAATAGAAACTCCTGTCACCTCCTGTATGGTCTGTATGCGCACTTGTTTTTGTGTGAAACAATCAAAAATATGTTTGTGTAAACTACATATTTCATGCAGGTCAGAAACTTTACACATGTTGGCCTCTCCCTGTAGGGTACTAAGCGAAGGCATGGAACCATATTGCTATGTTGATTTGAGGGTCTGCTGGCTCAGGTGGGATTTCATATGGGAGCAGAAGCTCTTGGCTTTGCAGTGTGGATTCCCAGACGCTGCCTTGTCACAGCACCCTGCTGTGCTCAGACATACTTATCGACATGCTGCTGCTGCTTTCGCTCACCTGGTCTGAAGCTGAAAAGGTTGTTATTCCTGATTATTATGCAGTGTGACAAGCTCAAAGTTGAAGAAAGCAACACTGTGTAGCCAAAAGTCTGTGGAGATCCTAACTCCTGGTAAACCAAAAATGTTAGACATTAGTAAGCAAAAGGTTTCTTTACAGAAATGCCTACAAATAGATCTATCTACACACGCACTAATAATCTTTAGTTTAGTATTCAAACCAGCAGTCCTGCGCATACCGTCTCCAAATTAAATGCCTCCTTTCAAGTTTTCATTTTCATTAGGTTAGGTCCTCTGGTGGGAAAAAAAGAGCATATTATCATGCTGTTAGTATGCCAAAGCAAACTGAATGATAAATTCTGCTTATTTTACTACATGGAATTTTTCTCATGTAGGATTGGACCAGAGTTGGAGAAGAGGTAGTACTCAAATAAAAGACATCATACAGGATTTTGTGAAATATCCTGTAATGTCCTGATAGGACTGTGGTGGCTGTGGCAGTCCTGCATGTTTGTTGCATAGCACTGACATTTTGCTGAATTGGTACTGAAGCATAAACAACACAACATATCAAAAGTAAATATATAGTAAATAAAAGTAATATCCATATAGACTTTCAAGCATCAACGTGTGTTATGGCTGCTCACTTAACCCACCTCACTGTGGTCTGCGCTGTGTAAGACTTTGTTCATGTGCCCGGTGCAGTAACAGTTTGTGTGCTGGTTTTACTGTTTTGCCCTCCTCTTTCACTGCGCTCTCCCAACCATATTTACTTTTTGCTTGTACTTTGACTTTGACAACTTTTACTCTTTCTCTCTCCTTTACCCTCACACACGTTCTCTTTCTGTCAAACTTGTGTTTACTTTGCTTATGTTCTCTCTTTGCTCCCACTACGGCCTGAACCCCTCCCATCACTCGCTTCGTTTCTCTGTAGTTTCTCCTGGCGGCTGCAGCTTTGTTCCTCCCTCCTCCTCGCCTTTCTGGTCAGGTACAGGTACAGCTTTTCTACTTTCTTTGTCTTTCCCCCGCTGTATGTCCACATTTCCACGTTTCTAAAGATGAGCTGTCTTGTTTTCTTGTCTCTTTTAAATAATGCGGTTTAATGATGCTTTTTATTTTATGGTAATTACACAGGCTGTATAAGTCACCCTGTGGGGGAATGGGATTCACATTGGTTATTTGGAAATTAAATATCTTAGATATTATGATTTTCTGTCTGCTATGATATCTCCCATTTGGTTAAGAAAACTGCAGTGATTTCACCAAACCACTGGCAAAGAGCTGCAAAGCTACCATTGCTGCCATTTTCATTTTATTCCATCCAACAATAACACTATCAATTCAGCTAATTAAAAAGATGACATGCACTTTTGTTTGTATGGTTTCACTTTAATGAACTGTGACAAATATGTTACACAATAAAACAGTTAATTAAGCTTTAGTATCCATTAAAAGTTGTGACTTTAAGGCCAGCAGTGGTGGTTACCCTCTTGAAATAATGAGTAAGGGCTCCCAAGTCAGAATAACAGGAAATTTTTCACAATTTAGTTTTGCCAGCAGGATGTGAATGCAAAAATATAAAAAAAAAATACTTTAGAATAAAATAAAATTTGTTTGTGTGTCTGTGTTTACTTTTGTGCATAAGCATGTATGTGCGGAACTGAGCACCTGCGTTGTTATGATGCGGGCTAACTCGGATGTCTGTGTGCATGAGAGGATAGATGTATTCCTTTCGTCCAGCATATCTGCACAGTTGTGTCATCTGTGTTTTCACAGATAAGGTAAACAAACCTATGCACAGCCGTGTTCACGTGTGATATGAGCCTGACCTGCATGCGCAGGAATAAACTTGGATAACCTGATAAGTGGTGGATGCATTGCTTGAATTCACCTTCAACTTTTAATAAGATCAACACACGGCCACGATAACCTTAGTTCTCTCATCTTGGCTGTGAGCTCGGACCCACCAAGCGCACAGCCAAGAACCCACCCGTAAGCTCGAAGCATTATCTCATTTTTGTCTCTGTGGTGTTGCTTTTAAATGAATCAAGCCCATGAGTCAAGGCTTTTTAGAATCAGCACCTTATCATCCTTACAAGGTGGAATAGTCTCGTTACTGTGATTAGTACCTGTGAGAAATGTGTTTTGTGCCAAACAGTAAAAAAAACAAACACAATAATTCTATAGTCATGCATAATAAAGATAGATAAACTGAATTTAGTTCAGCTGAAGTTGCCACTTGATTCCTATTTATTAGTAATCCTTTTTCTAGACCCATTAAGTGAGCATGAAAGTTTAATCTTACCCTGAAAACAGCAGCACATCTGTAAACTCTTTCTTTAAATATTACATATTACATTTTTGCATGGAGCGTAACTCTGATCTGTGAGTGTGATACTTCTTGCTGGATCAGTGTCAGCAGATGTTTTCACTGTGTCTGAGATAAGGGGAAGGTTTTGTAAATGGCTCCCAATAATAATACGAGATCTCTCTCTGTCTCAGTCTTTTCTCCTAGAGTGGTGGGTATTGCAGTTGCACGCTATGACTTCTGCTCTAGAGACACGCGGGAGCTTTCTCTGCAACAGGGAGACATTATCAGGATCTACACCAAGATGCCCAACGGGTGGTGGAGGGGAGAGGTCGATGGCAGAGTGGGTCTAATAAATTTGTTTACTGCTCTTTGCAACTGACACAATTTTCTTTTTATTTCTAAGTGGGAGTGAAAAACTAATAAATAGTTCACAAATATATTTACATGAAAAATAACATTAAAAAGAGTAAATCAGTAAATTCCTGTGTTTGGCTTGTGAGTGATCGTGTCTGGTTGGGACTGGCAGGGATTTGGGTGGTGGTTAGGGTGAACCTCTTCATCTATTATTCCATGTCAGTGAAGCACAGGACATGACATTGGCGAAACAAAACTGTCTTTCACTGTCCGCCAATTATTTTTTACCAGGCTTTTTGAGCCAGAATACCAGTTGTTATGCAATTAGATGCACCAGCCACTGGCCATTGAATTTGCTCACAGCTGCCAGCGAAACACTGAGTACGGCACTTCATGTGAGCACACTTCTCCTAAACCTGCCATACAGGCACAGTGTCCAGATCACATCAGTCCCTTTTTCTCCACAGCAACTCAGGTTGGCAAAGCTAGGCCATTTAAAAAGTATGAATGTTTTACCTCAGAGGTAGGGTGATGAGTACAGCCATTCAGGTGGGGCTCAGAGTAGTTCCGCTGTTCCTCCACATTGAAAGGAGCCAGATGAGGTGGTTTGGACATCTGACTAGGATGCCTCCTGGGCACCTCTTGGGTGAAGTGTTCCGGGCATGTCCTACCGGGAGGAGGCCCCGGGGCAGACCCAGGACACGCTGGAGAGATTATATCTCATGTCTGGCCTGGGAACGCCTTGGTGTCCCCCCAGATGAGCTGGAGGAGGTAGCTGGAAAGAGGGAGGTCAAAGGCTTTTCTGCTTAGGCTGCTGACCCCGCGACCCAGATAAGCAAAAGAAAATAAATTGATGGAATGATGGGTTTACCTGACATTAGGAGTATTTTCGAATTAGAGTTATGTCTTAATATATTGTGTTAACCAAAATATTACTAATTTGTCACTACTTTTGCTCTCAAAAGTGACCCTACTATAAATGTAACCTACAGTTAGACAATTACCACTCATCTCTGCTTTCAAAATGAAGAATTTCTTCTACTTCACCTCCAAAGCATCTGAATTTTTGACACATGCTGATCAAAACTGCAGTATATTGCCAAAAGTATTCATTCACCCATCCAAATAATTGAATTTAGGTGTTCCAATCATTTCCATGGCTATAGATGTATAAAACCAAGCACCCAGGCATGCAGACTGCTTGACACACATTTGTGAAAAAAAATGGGTCGCTCTCAATTCTCAGTGAATTCCAGTGTGGTACCGTCATAGGATGCCACCCGTGCAAAAAGTCCAGTCATGAAATTTCCTCAGTACTAAATATTCTACAGTCAACTGTTAGTGGCATTATAACAAAGTGGAAGCTACATAATTATATTTGCTTTGTTTTGTTTTGTTTTTTCTTTTTCTTAGGTGGGCTGGTTTCCCTCTACCTATGTAGATGAGGAGGACTGACTTTGCTTGTTGCAACATCTATTCAGCACCCATTCAGGCTGAAACCCTCCAGCGAATGCCATGGTGCGCTGCCGCTGTCTGGGCCCTCAGTCATATCTCTCTTTGATAAAAATCCAGAGACTCAGACACAAGAGGCGGTGGCAGTGCCCTTAAAAACCTTCTCCTGTCCTCTGACAGACTCTCACACAGAAATGTCAAATCACAGATTCCAGGAGCGTCATGCCATATCTTACCTCTACGTGGCCCTGTCTGCCCCTGCGGCCCACTGGGAAGTACATGTGCTGTACCTAGATAACCCTTTGTCTCCCACTCAACTTCTCTTATTATTGATGGCTCCATTGGCTGGTGTGAGACTTGACTTTCATTATCATCATGTTTTGAGACCAGGAAGGCTCAGTCACCTAGCCGGACCACAGATCCCGCTAATGGTGCCCTGCTCAGGTACTCCATTAAATTGAAGTGCAAGTTCTGAGAAGTTTTCGACTCCTCCTGGGACACTACGGCCCTCGTGGCTGACATTTGTGTTCAGCTCTCTTAAATTT
The DNA here is from genome assembly GCA_024447675.2 of Pterophyllum scalare. NCBI lineage: Eukaryota > Metazoa > Chordata > Actinopteri > Cichliformes > Cichlidae > Pterophyllum > Pterophyllum scalare. The sequence continues at coordinate 11,239 of JAMQGT020010618.1, forward strand.
TATTTCTTTACATTCCAAATGGTATGAACGCAAACTTTCTGATGTTGAAATGTACTTGCTGAACTTTGAATTTGACCATAATTTTACAAAGGGTCGACTGTGAAAAAAGGATTGACCCACGATGGGCCGACTTGTCATTTACATGTGAATAATGGATCTATGGATGCTGAAGTGGCGCACATCTGAAAATAAATAACTGATAATGTGACCATGGAACCTGTGGGTGATAAAGCTTATTCAAAATGTGTGTAGACTGGCAAGCTATAGTTTGACATTTTGGGAAACGTATTTATTTGCTCTTTTGGCAAAATTAGATGAGAAGGTTAATAGCAGTCTGACATCAGTCTGTTTAATATAATGTTTGAAACAGTAGCCTGACAGCTTTCATTAGCATAAAGGCTCACTTACAGACAGGTTAGAAATTATTTCTTCAATTTGTAATAAAGCAAAAGTGTGAAACAGATAATGTGTGGTTTTACTTGGGTATGTCCTGGACTTTCTTGTCAGTAGTGACTTCTTTATATCTCTGTGGGTTGTCTGGCAAACCCATAGGGATGACAAGTGATTTTACAGAACTTTAGAGACCCTGGTAGGTGGATATCACAATTTCCAGACCAAATGGAGTTACTGAAGCCATTTGCCTCCATTCAACCCTCCTGTGGCTGCAGCTTCATATTTAGTAGAAAAAAAAGTCTTCTCTTACTCTCACCAAGAAAATTTACAAGCATCTTTCCCAAAATATCAACCTATGCCATACATAGTTTTTGCTGGCCTTACAAGATTGCAAATAAATAGGGTGAATGGCCAAAATGAGAAAGCGTGTTTCACACTGTTCCCATTTGATGACACTAGATCAAATATAATGCCCAGTTCTCATACATTTCAGACATCAAAGAGAAAACTGTATGCACAAAATGAATTACAAAGCCAAATAAATTTTAAAAGTACATGTGTGGTGTGGATAGGTCTATACTTCACTTTGAGCTCCTTGATCTTTTGATCATTTACTGTGGAAACCAGAGAGTCCTTTTGCATTCCACAGATTTTGTGTTTACCTCAACTCTTTTTTTCAGTTTCAGAATGAATGATTCAAGGGTGATGTAACTGCTGTTCACTGTAGAGCAAGGTAGCACAAGGGCGTTAAGTGATGCTGTTTTCCTTCAAACATTAATACCCTGCTAACCATGCGTGTGACATAAATATTTAATAAAAGCACACTCTCTGAATTGCACTTTTAAAATGTGATAGGCTATTTTTCCCTCTTCGGACAAATGCTACACTGCAGGAACAAAGGCGTTGCAGGGTTGCATCTCAAATCACAGCTGGGTCTGACATGGCTTTTGGGGGTGCAGTGGAAAACAGGCAGTGCTCAGATAATGTCCAAACAAACAGAAGACAAGTGAAAGCAGTTATGGTGTAGGAATGTGCAGATGTAGAATAGTATTTTTTTAAAAATTTTTTCTGGGCCACACTGAAATTGGGCACAACACTGTGCCCCTTTCAGCAAATTTGCACAATGTACACAATGTACAAGCTGAGATTTGTCTTGGAAATTGTACTTGTTAATCCTTTGATGCAAATCCTAATATTAGCTATAGCTTGAGAACAATGGCTGAATTAAACTAAAAGGACGCGACTACACGATTTCCAATATCTGCAGATGCCAGGATTTATTGGTCATACGTTTTTTTACGTGCATCATGAGTCTCATCTAGGTGAGACCTTTACTAGTTTTGCAGTTTTATTATATTGCCTCAGAAATAAATCTATATGATTTTCTGGTGTCTTGATTATCCATTTGTAAAAAAATAGACATGATGTAACACAATGTTTTTGATTCTACATTTTGAAGCTTTGTTTTGCCTTGCTAATGTTATTAAACATGGCAGTCTATGGGATGGACAGACTTCTGCAACCACTTCCCACTGGCCATTAGAAGAACTGCCCAGGAAGTTGCTTGATCACAGATCGCCAGATCATAGCCTGGCTTACTGATAGGACAGCATGATATGAAAAACATAGGAGTGCCCTACCTAGTAAATTAATGATAGCAAGGCAATTAAAAAAAAAAAGTCTTGTTAGAATTAAAATGTTGGGGCCATCTAATATAATGATATCATAACACTGGTGAACTTTGTGTTACCTAATTCTGCAAACCAGTATACAAGACGTGCCTGTGTTGTAGACAGTACACACTTCACAGCTCTTCTGTGTCACGTTAGTGAGCGATGGTAACAACTGCATGCAAATGCTGTTTAAAAGAAACCATTCTGCAGTATTAACAGAAGGTCTTTATTGACGTGCAGATGGGCACATCAGGGAGTCTCGAGGGACTGCTGGAACAGCGATGACAAGGTTCACATTATTGTTTAAGTCAGAACGTGCTGTTAGTAGCTGAGTTTATGTAATTTGATCAAACGGTTTCAAAAAATGCCCCAGCTAATTATTTGTGATTGTGATGAAACTGCATGTAGAAAGTTACTGCTCTTGTAGGCATGCTATTTATATTGTTTTCAGTGTATTTTGATGCAGTGATATAAGCTGGTTCACTTAATTGCAGTGTTAGTCACTGAATATGTATTTTCTGCTTTTTTATACACTCCTATCAATATGTTATCTTATCAAAATTCACTGTCAAATATAAGCATGGATTGATTTACACACTGGAGCTTCACAGTATCAGTATTCTTGTAATGTAAACATCCCCTCAGGCTTTCTTTCCCCCCACTGCTCTGCAGCCTTTCTAACGACCAAACTCAGCAGAGGGATGGTTCTGCTCAGCTAACAGTAACCTTCCCATCACAAAGAGGCAGAAAGAATGGCTCCCCTAATACTCTTCCTCTCCTTAATCTGTCTGTTCTTGCCTAAGCCAAAGAGATGAAAGGTGACAACAGAGAAGCCGGACACCAGCCAGAGAGAGAGAAAGAGAGAGAGAGAGAGAGAGAAAATGGGTGTACAAAGTTGCGCGGAGTATGGTGAGATAAAGAACAGGTAGAAACAAGATGGTGTGTCTGGATACGAGAGAGGGACAAAGGCAGACAGAGAGAGCAAAGGAGGCCCTGCATCAGCTTCATCTGTTGGAATGATCTTCTTAACCCCAGTCTTCACCTGTCAACCCCTCTAGATCTCTATATGGGGTTAAAAGGGAATTTAGTAAAAGCTGAAGCTGCAGATACAGTGAGCTCTCCTTTCCTCTCAAAAGCGCTCGGGTCTCTGAAATAGTTTATCTGTAAGATTTAGATTCAGCTGATGACTCGTAACCATCAAACCTCTTACAAAATAAAAGTACAGCTGCAGACTTCTGCTGTATTGAGGTAAGGTATATAAAAAAGCTATCTTGCAAATAAAAAAGGAAACTATAGAAAAAGTTATTCTATCCTATGACAAAACACAAACCTGACCCTGAATTGGGCAAGGGGAAGAAAATAGATGGATGGGGGCAGCATGGTGGAGCATTGATTAGCACTGGGGCCCTACAGAGTTTGTGTGTGTACTCCAGGCTCGGTCCAAAGACATGCAATGGGTTAGGTTAAATGCCAGGTCTAAATTGGCTGTAGATGTGAATGTGAGTGTGTATGATTGCCTTTTTCTCTGTGTTAGCCCTGTCTAGGGTGCACCCAGGCTTTCACCCTATAACAGCTTCGGTGACACCCCCCCCCCCCATAACCCTGATAAGTAATTTGGATAAGTGTAAGAAAATGGACGGATGAACTGAACTGGATGGATGACAAAACCCACAGAAGCTGATGGCATGTATGATTTGTTGGGGATAATAATATGTCTTAGTTGAGGGCAGCGCCACCAAATATAACCAGCACATGAAAAACCTTTTGAGAAGGTTTGAAAATCATTTGTTATTCTTATTGGTGCCTTTATTTGGGATTTTATTGCATTTTATTTTATTGAAAACAAGAGTATTGATCGTTTAACCACCATTTAGATTCAGTCACGTAAGAAAACACAAGTGGGAGGTTTTTTTTCTATGAAAACATCACTATAGACAAATAACTAAATCTGACCAGAAACAACATTATTAACCAAAGAGAAATTGATTTGAAATATAAATAATGCTGCAAAGATTAAAATCTCAAAAGCTTTTATTTATTGCAACCCTTTATAGTTACCTGGCCCATTAAGAGAGAAGAAAGCCCCTGAGTCGCCTGACCTATCTGAAAATCCTATGGAAATGATCAATTTTGTGTCTAAAAGACCAATAGGTTACAATGAGAAGTATGAGCTGCTGAATGTAAAGCTTCAAAAATGTCATAATGAGAGAAAACTGGGGAAAGAAGAATTTTTTCTCATAGAAGACTTACTATTGGTGGCAGAGTAGAAAATGTTCATAAATGATTTTTGGGGTAGTCATATGCAGTCAGTGTTAAGCATGACATAGGCCACCATTACTGAATGGCATGTTGAACTGAGACAAGTTAATCAGTAAAACAAGAGGAGAAGGTAAGAACACAGCCACCTTCCTCTCTGCTCGCCTGTATGGTGTTACTAAGTCTCCATGAGGACTCTATCAGTGCTACCCAGCAATTAAGATCTCACAGATCAAAGCAGTCTAAATGAGCTAATCCTCAGAGAGCTGCTGCTCTCTGTCTCTCTCTCCCTCTCTGTGTCTCCCTCACCCCAGTTACTTCCTCTTGACTCATGGGCTCCATGTGCTGACTGCGCTTTGATGCTTGACAGCGGTGGGTCTTCTAAATGTAAAATGGTGAATAAATGTGTATTAATGGATAATGCTTTCATATCCTTAATGCCAATTTGCACAGGCTGGGGAACGCGTTTTCAAAGCTCTTAAGACATAATTGATGATCACGAATCTGTGGCCACTCTATCTGATGTCCACACGCAGTGCAGAAGACTGACTGCAAACCTCTGAGGACTGTATCAGCAGGAAGAGATTTAATACAAAATTATGTTAACGGGCAGCATTAAAATGTACAGGCCTGCATTAAAGCAAATGATGCAACAAGCCCCTTCTGAGCGTGGCGAGTTGGAAGGAGCAGTGGCGTGAAAGCGAGTGACAGGTTTGAGGTCAATAGTTGTTCACAGGAGCGTGACGCTGGTAGCTGCTTAGCAGGTCGGTCATTATCATAGGAAAAGCGGAGCATCTGCCTGTGACTCCCGGGGACAGGTTTAACGAGGTGGTGCTGCTTGTCACGGGGGCTGCTTGGCAGGGTCTGTCTGTCTCTAACCCCTCCTGCTCATTTCTCTCCCCCTCATGTCTACCTCTTTTCCTCCAATCCCTTCATTCAGGTCTGCCAAACAGGGGTGTTCGTGTTTACAGCTGCCTCATTCCATCAGGGAACCATTGTTTCATGGCAGCCTTTTGTGATGAAGGCTTCTGTCTTCCCTCCATTATTTTTCCCCACTGTAACTTGAATCCCTGTGTTTTTTTGTTTTGTCCCCCTTGCTTGCATCTTTGCTGTCTATCCTCATGTCTCCTCTGACTGTGTGTTATTTTCTTCTCTAAGTGCTTGTTTGACCCCCTTTATTGGTGCCACTGCCTCCTACTTTCTTTAAATATATGTAAAAGCAAACTTTTGATTCATGAGTGCCAAAATCAATGTTGCTTTTTAAAAAATGTAGAATACTTTTTGTTTCAAAATGTTTGTTGGGGTCAACTCAGGGCTCAGTACCTTGACCAAGGAGTCAGGGACTGATTGAATTGGTAGATGACCCGCTCTACCACCTGGGCCACAGGTGCAGTTTGGGCTGCAAGGACCTCCAGAAAGGTCAAATATAGATCTTGATGCAAATTTAAATAATAGTTTGAAACTCCTGTTTGAAAAATGTACATAACCACGAAACAACTCTAATGATTTTTTTTATTCATGTAGCTTATAACTGCAGCTTAGTTTATCTCTCACAGTCTGAGTGTACACTGTACTGTAACAGGTGGCAATCTTTCACACATTCTCCAGGTGCGTTATTTTTATTTTTCCAGTCAGAGGTGTTTGTAATGAAACTGAGGGGTTCAACACAAAAAACACATTCTTGCCAGCATGTGAAAAAAATGAGGATAAACCATTTCTTCAAAGCTCCAGGAACTCTGCAACAGACTGTGAAAGGTATCTTTTATTTATGGACAGTGTTGGTGTGATACATAAATAATTTCTTCGACAGGGTGTTGGGGTGCTTGAAGGTGCCAATCCCAGCTGGGGCTGATTTGCAATTTAGGTGTGGCACTGAAGGCCAGAAGTGCTGGATTTGGCTCTGAAGAAAAAAGAAAAAAAAAAAAAGACAAGCGCTGTGATCATGTGTGATAGTGAAAAAGATTACAATCTGGAGCCAAAGAGCCGATTGCTGCCCTAGATTGTATTGAAATGAGGGGACATCAGCTTGGTCATAACAAGTGAGCAAAATTTTGTGTAAGCTTTTTTTTTTTTTTTTTTTAAATCACATAAAACTGTCCTGCTTAAAGCTGTCTTTGCTTTATGCTAGCAGAAGTTACCAGCAATACAAGGACAAGTTCAGATAAAATTTCAACAACAATATAATATTAATCACATCCTTCAGAGAATAGTTAAAGGCTGGGAAAAAAATGCTCCCATTTGCAAGAACAAAGTAAAAGGGAGAAAGGTATTTCAAGAATGCTTCAGCATAGACTAAATAACTTCCTCTTTGTTCTGTTTATTGATTCCAGTGTACTCTGGCTCTGTGTGCCAAGCCAGCAAACCACCCACCAGCTGTCCTTGCAATGTCAGGAATGTGAATAGCAGTTTGATAAAGCCACATATGGCATGCTGCTCCAACCTCTCCATAAGTGCCATTCCTGATGTGGTGTCACATAAATGAAGTCGATAAAAATTGATCAAGACGGAGGGGTGGAAAGTCCTATAGATGCTGGTGAGTCAGTGTGCCTGTCTGTGTATACAGCTGTACACATAAGCGCACAGGTGATGCAGTTTTGAACGTGTGCTTCTTTCAGGCTGTCGCATAAGGTGTTAAACCTCTTTTTGCTGGCTTAAAAAGGACATATCTAATCAAGCTAAATCACTTTGCTCAACTCTAGCACCAAAGCAACATTTCTGCCACTGTAGATTTTTATAAATAACTATATTATATTTTTTTGAAGAGCTTTTCTTATTATTCAAACTGATTTTCTCAGGTTGAGTGAGGATGTGAGGCTGTAAGGCATGCTCACAATAGCATTTAGAAGACCCACATTTTTGCAGTGAAATCATTTTAAACAGAATTGCTGTAATAAATAGATTTACTCGCAGGGACCAAGATTATCTGCACATTAGTTTTTCTAAAGGGAAATGAAGTTTTATGCCACTGCACTACAAAAAGTATGATTTTAAGACAGGAGTTTCATTGTCCCTTTTGTTAGCAACTGATCTGCAAACCTCACTAACTGATAGTTAAATCTGATTACCTGTACTTCCTGTACTTAAATTCAAATCAAATGTAGCAAAGTGTATGTAAAAGATAGTGTACCAAAAGTAGCTTTAATTTGATGTGTGACAACATTTTGCAAGAGTAGGTGTAACTTTTTCTTTTTCAAATGGGAGCTAGCGTTTGCGAAACAAACAAAACTTTCTGAACAAATGGTAAATAAGTAATTAAAAGTAAGTAAAAAAAATAAAGTGCTAAGTAATTAAGTAAGCAAGTAAGTAAATAAATAAAACTTTCAACAAGAGGAAGGTTGCTTTCACTCTATGAGAATGGCGTCTCTGCTCACAGAAAGAGACAGTCTTTATGGAAACTGCAACTCTCCATAAGGTGTCAGGCTCTCATCCTTTCTTTTGTTACAGTGACAGCTGAACCAGCAGCTGAAGCTTGCTAAGTGATAGGGTCAAGGACAAATTCTTGTTGCAAACACAGACTGGAGTTTAGAGAAGCATGCTCTGAGCTGTAAATGTATATGCTTATCCTTGATGTTCATGATTTAATAACTAATTTCACGGGAAGTCGGGGGAAGAAAATACGAAACAGGGTTTGCATCTCCATTTTTAGCACAATAAATATCAATATATTTAAATATTTTGAATGTTTTGATATGCATATAGATAGCATAAATGCAGGGCATTACTACTATATATATAAAATGCTGATATCTGATTGACAGAAAAGTTGAGATTTCTGTCCTGGAACAGCACCGGTTTGTGTTTTGAGCTTTATTGCTGGTCATTTTAGAGCTGAATATGGATTTGCTCAGTGCTCCATTCATGTTGCTGAGCCTCTTCTTTCCTCGATATTGAATACCCCTTGTCTTATGTTATGTAACCTTCTGCTGGTGCCACCAGTGCTGACAGTGGCAGAACACAAGGACTGCACATGTCTAAAAATGTCCTCCTAATACCCCCTCCTGAGTCTTAGATGTGAAAGGAAAAAAGGACAAGGCGTTGCTGTGACATAAAACAGTAGGGAACAGAGCTAGTGAAGGGGGAAAAAATCCTTTTCTTTTCTTTGTGGTCTGAATTCTAGTGACTGAAAAATCATCATGCTGGACAAAATCACCCCAGTTATTCATCTTCCACTGCTGCCACCCATAGGTTTGTCAGCATTCTTGGATAAAAACATCTGCCTCACCACCTTGATTTTTGGCCTCTCCAAATACAGATAAGTAAGTGAGAAAAAATAATACTTCAACAGTAAACAGACTGTTTCCCTGTGAATCTCAATGTAAGAGTGTTGCACCAGCTTTTATGTCAGTCTCAAGTTGGTTGAGTCGGTCTCTATCCAGTCGTTAATCATTATTTAAGGGCAAGAGACCTGAATTTAACCTTAAAACTTTTTGTGTTAATAGCTAAATGCAGCCCAAAGCTAAGAGAACGAGTCATAAAGCACTAGTTTTATTGCACTAGCATGTCATAATTTTCTTTTTCTCACACACACACACACACACACACACACACACACACACACACACACACACACACACACACACACACACACACACACACACACGCACTGGATCATACTGCTCTAAAATGCCTTTTCCTTTAACTATAACTACAGCCTCAAGTGGGCCACTTCACATTCTGCAAAGCCTGTTCTGAGATAAGAACCTTGAACAAAACTATCAAATCACCGAAGGTGATACAATGCTGGGTCGATAATGTTGCTGCTGTATTTAGGAAAAAAGTGTAGTTATTTGCCAATTTACTCACAAATCCTAAAGTTTAAAAGAGCCAAGCCGCGTCCCCTTACTGCTGGTGCACATCCAGTATCAAGCCTTCTGTTCTCACATGGTGATTATAACAGTGGAGCCAACTTTACCATTACATGTATTAGTCATTCTGAATAACAAATGGAGTCTCATTTCTAGTTAATTATAATAGCACCTTTTACCAAATAGACTGTATTAGCTATTTCTGTGCTGTTTCTGGCTTACTTCTTTCTGCTTTAGACTTAGTCATTTTAGAAAAAAGGATGATGGAATGTCTCCTTTAATGCCTGCAATGTAATGTGAAACAATTGATGCTAAAGTGACACGTCCCAGGCAAAAATCTGCACGACGAGCTGATGATTCAGGACATGAAAATAAAAAAAGCAGCAAATTCTTGTCTTAAAAACAAGTCAGCACTACTATTAAAAGTATAATAAATCACATGGCCCAGTCATAGCTCAGCAGCTTCGCTTACGGACTTACTAACTACATAGGCTACTTTAAGAAGTAAGATGGAAAAGGTAGCTGCTTTATTGTTTTTCTTTACACCTGTATGTTTCTCTTTAATAATTAGAAAAAAATGTTTTTTGGAGTGAAAGCGGTAATAAATTCAGTGCTGGATATTTGCTGGTGGGTGAACCTTCCTGAATCCAATATAGAACTGCTACTAGGATAAACTACACCTCTAACAAAATCTCTGGGCATTTCTACAAATTAGAAAAAAACTACAGAATATATGCTCTATTCTGAAGAGAGATTTTTCTTTAAAACCCGCAATAATTTGGCAGCATGGCACTGTAGGACCAGAACAATGCCCAGTCCTTCTATATGCATATGGAAGGACTGGGCACTGGGCCCTCATAATTAAAATCATGGTGAAAAGCTATAACATACACATTCAAACCTTTGAATGAACTTCAGATATTATGTCTGCATTGTTCGTCATGAAATTACGGGGGACCAGGTCTCAGCTGGTCATCAAAATGCTTGTCAGTCAGTTGTCAGTCATCAGTTAATTCTGAGCCTCTGAAAATGGGGGACAAAGTCTAAAGTTGGCTGTAAGTCCTTAGAATTTAATTAAAAAACCCTTGAATTAAAGCTGTGGTATGTACAGAGGCAAAAAAAATTGACCATTGTCCAACATATTAGGAAGATGGAAACCTTATGTGGGGAGAACAACTCTAAGACCTTCCACATGGGACAGAGCAGCCACCAGTGGCTAAAGATATGAAATTTATTAGAAACAGAAAGAAAAAGAGAATCTTCGTGGTAAAGAAGGTTGCAAAACACCTTGCTGCAAAGAAGGGTATCAGCTGATCCATCAGGTGATGTGGCTTGGCACTGAGATCAGCTGATGTTCTGGGATTGCAGGCTGATTTTATACTCAGTTTAATTAATTCCTTACAGTTTTGCTCTTGGATTCTTTTTTCTTCTATAAAAGTCTATAAAAGACATCACCCTCCAAACTCTATGTGATCACTTTTAATACAGACAGGTGCACACGAACCCTGATGCTGCTGATTTATTTTCTAAATAACTGATAAATGTACAGTTTCTACTAATGTTTTCTCTATCAGAAATTGCGAGCATGAGATTTAATTTTTCACTTTCAAAACTTTCATGCTTGCTAAATAAATTACATCCACACCTTTCGAGTGATTATATACAGCGAATTAGCCTCAAAAGATGCTTTGCATCAAAAATGGCATTTGCAACTCTTATCATAGATAGTAATTTAATGAGAGGCACTTGTAATAGACTCTAGCACAATTAGATGTTTCATGACAACCTTTGGGAGTACAATTAATCTCTCAAATGAAATTGGTCTCAGTGCTCAATATGTCACCCAGTGGGATGCATCTTAATTTCTATTCATTGACCCTGCATGAATTAAAGCTCATTTCCTCAACATGTAGCTTTGTGGTGCCTGCCACAGCAGGATGCAGGCTTTCAGCCGCACCAGCTCACAAAAACTTCCCCTCTTCCCATTTGATTCAAGGATTAGATCTGATTACAGACTTGAGCTGAACAACCTCTGTGACAGTGGAGCAATCTCCTTTTCTTTGAATCTTCTTGTTAAATTTACATAAAATTGATGGGATTTTGTCTTGAGTTTCTTTTCATTTTCCCATGTTTCATGAGCACAAAAATGGCATGTCACAGCACAGTAAAATAACCACCCATAGACAAAGAACCAGGGAGTTATTTGTTGACTGATATTATTATCAGGAACTGTTGTTTCAGTGAAATGGTCAGTGATTGATTTTAAAATCCTTTATGACATTCATCTACTGTCATTGGCTCGCACCTATCTACAAACAATACACCTGTAACTCTACATATCTTGTCTCAAATGTTACTACCTAATAAAGTTACTATGGTTCAACAACAAGACAAAGACATGTTTTGCTTTTTCGCTTTGGTGGAAGTGTATTGTGTAAGTGGGCATGTAAACATAGTTTTGACAGCAGTTCTCAAAATGAAGAGAACCATGTGCCACACAAGCAAAGAAATAATACAACCAAACTCCTTACTCATAGTCCACATCTACTATAGGACAGGTCGCCAGCAATAAAAAACAAGTAATACATCCTTTAGTTTTGAGTAGTCATGAAAATATCTGTTTTATACAAAATTAAATACAGTTACAGTATGTTACACCTTCCCCCCCCCATACAGGTGAGCTCAAGCATGACTACAAAGCCTCTTAAAAAAACAAAACAAAAAAAACCCATACTAGATTGGTACTTTTAGGGAATAACGCATGTGCAGCTTTTGCCAAAACAACAGACACCCTTCAGCAAATTAAAATCACCAGGGTCACCAAAGCACATGAAGGAGAAAGTGAGGGAAAAGAGAAAGGGAGAGGAGATGGTAACAAGTAAGGAAGGAGGCAGTGAGGCAACATGATTTTAGATGTCCCCGTCCACACTATTTTATATATATATATATATATATATATATATATAACACATTTTATATATTATATATATATATATATATTTTTTAAATATAATTTCAGATGATACTTAGAAATCATGTGTCTATTTTTGTACAGTTTGCTCTCAGGATGTGAGTATCTCTATCTGAGTGGAGTATCCAGTCTGCTTTTATTGAAGTATAAGCCAATGACAAAAATCACAAAGCAAAGGCTCCAACCGTCTCCTCTGGGAAGTTATAAGACAGCAGTGATTTCACTAAACCTTTCATAAATCCTTCTATCATTCAGTATAACCCTTCAGTGCACAGCCATTTGCACTAATAACACTGCCATCCACCACTGTGGCCTTGGATCTACAAAAAGAGTTGCTTATAGTGCTCTGCTGAGCACACTGTCCACACATTCTTCGTTCTCCATGTCCTTAAGGTTGAGCGTTCATTCTCAGCATTTTGGGTTTTGGTTGAGGATTTGGTTCAGGTCCCTCAGCAAAGGGAAACAAATAATAGCGGGAGCACTACAAGGGTAAGAGTGCACTGGTGGCCTATGGGGTGATGATGGAGCGAGGCCTGTCCAGACAATTGGTCATCGCAATCTCCAGGACCCTGGCAGCGAGCTCTCTCACACAGGATGCCCGTGAAGCCGGGGGAACAATGGCAGCGTTGATGGTGGTGGCACGTGCCGCCATTCTGACAGCGCAGCATCGCGTTGTCACACACCCGAGCTGCAGAGACAAAGCAGAAAGGGCAGGGGAGACAGGCAAGCGTGATTAATAGATCACTCAGTGATAGGGCGGCAGAGAACATCAACAGGCAGGTTCACAGGGCACAAGCTGCCTCTTCCTGTCCTGTCTGTGCTGCTCTGTGTCCTTAGAGCACAGCTGACACATTAGAGAGGGTAAAGCCAAGGACTTCAGAAAGTGTGCAAAGGGAAGAGGACACAGATAGCAAGGGTACATATTAAACAAATATAATACTTCCAATAGCCTGTGAAAATATATGACAAAAGAACAGAGACATTTTATGGATTCATGGATATTTTTAGTAGAGCCAAAGGGACTTTAGAGCAAATAATTCTGGCAAAACAAAAGAGCAAGCAAACCATGGCACTGATGAGGTGAATTTAATTATTTGAGAATCAAAGGATGCCAGAGTATTGTGAAACAGCCCCTCTGTGCTGAGGTGAAGAGAACAGAAAGAGGGGAAGACATGGGATGGATACCTGGCTCCATCACATCACCACAACCTTTCATATGCAAATGAGCATTTCCAGGTATTTCACCAGAAGCTGTTATTTTCTTCTCTGTGGTTAACCTTACAGCAAATAATACAGCACTGTTCGAAAAAGGATGTAATATCCATGGCTGCAGTTTTAGTGGCTAACAAACATTTCTTTGTTTTGATGTAGACTGATTAGGACTACATAAGTTAATATCCACATTTCCAGACAAAAACTCACAACTCAATTATCCCAGGAAGCCTCTCTGCTTGCAGAGGTGAAATCCTGGAAGAGGTAATATTTGCCAAGAGATTTCAGTGTAATTGGATAGCTCTCCTTGCATAAATAGTAATCACATTTTTGGTTTTCAGTAATGTGGCTCATGCATCAGAATAAACTCAACAAATAATCATTGCTCATGCCAAAACTGATTAAGAAGGCATTGGTATTGCATTTAACTTAATAATATTCCCACCCACTGCACATAGACACCACTGCTGTTAAGCGCTTTAAATGGAAATTCCACCTGTGGACACAGGGTTTTATCTTTAATACAGGATTTTCAATAACTTTGTGATGAAGTGTTGGAAATTATACTACTAGTAGATCTGCTTTTCCTGCCTTGTATGCATCTACTTTCAACAGTCCACAGAGACTGCTTGTGGTTGCGTTTAATGGCCTTTATGTGCTTTTATGTCAGTGACAATGGCACTATAAGGGCAAATATAGTACTCAAACGTTTTACTTAAATTGCAGCAGGTCTTGTAGGTTTGTTGTGTGATAGATTTTGCTTTGTATGGCTGTTGGAACACTGCTTCAAAATAATGAGTCTGCAAAGGAGAGTTCAGAAAAAGACCCAAATGCAGGCAGGCAGGTAAGGCAAACAAAGATGAGGTTTAATGAAATGACGAACAAAAGGCGCTGCAGGGCTAAGATACGTAAAACTCAATGTAAGACCAACCGATGATTATCCGGTAAAGCAAAATCCCACAACAAAAACATGAAGAAATGAGCAAGGGAAATTGTGCAGGGAACACAGAATAACACACACACACACACACACACACACACACACACACACACACACACACACACACACACACACAGCTGATTGAAAAGCATTACAAGTAAAACTAACAAGGTAGGGAAAGCAAGCAAAATGACTGGAAAAAGACAAAGTTTGGGCAAAACAAAACATGACACAAAAGCTAAGTAATTTCCAAAGAAAGAGAAAGACCGACAACAAAAGTAGAGATCTCTCACTCTGGACATCTTTTCGTTTTTATGCCACTGAGCTAACTGATCAACACACTAATTCAGCTGCACCGCAGGGTTATATTTCTGGCTGACATTGTGCAGAGAGGTGATGGCTGTGACTGTTCTGACAAGTAGGTTTGCCATGCAACACACAGTGAGACAGGAATATGATTTACATGTAGATATATGTAAATGCCATAAACATGTTTATCATGTTAAAGCAAAATAAACAAACAATAAAGCAGACCTATGGCAAATGTAGTATCTATACATGGATTGAATGTTGTGTGACTATCTAATAAAAACCATTTCATAACCAAATAGGCTGTCAATCAAATTTCAGTGTATTAAAAACCTGACTGGACCACATGGAAACAATGCTGCAGTTGTTGCTTTCATAGAAGGAACAAATATGACTGGGAAGACAATGTTGATATTTTAACCAGATGTGGTGGGAATGGACTCCTGAATTATGGGTCCAGAGAGGGTTCAAACATTAATGGCCTTCTGGCAATTCCCCAAATAGTAATTTGTAGTGTTGTTTTTTTTTTTTAAACAGCTGCTCGGTGTGTTTTGGAAAACACTTCAAGTCTCAGTTGTTTTAGTCAACACATTAACATTGTTGCCTGTGGCCGAAGGATAATCTGTGTATCCTCCAGCAGACCCTCAGGACCATTACCCCTCTAAAAGCATTTGTAAACCAATTAGTTTGCTTATGCAGAGGCTTAAGACTGTCCTTTCTTTGTGGCGCCACATGTTGTGCTCTCATGACAAAATACAGTGCAAGTAAATTCCTTGCTTTTTGTCATCTAATGTGAAATAAAAAGCTTGTCAGTCGGTCATCTTTGGTTATATTCTAATAAAATAGGGCAAAACAATGGGAGTATACAATATCCACAAAATGAGCTACTTGGAGGAAATACTTTTCATATTACAGAGTACAGAGTGAACAAGAGAACAAGAATAGAATGGCCTACATCCACCCCAGACCTCAACTTAGAGTGCTTCCTAGGTATGAAATTAGGGTGTGCAAAATCCCTTAAATTACTAAAGTTTGTTTTTAAGAAAAAAATCTTATTCTCTCTAAATGCAGAGTCTCTGTCAACTCAGCCAGACTTAACAGCTGGTACTTAATGCTCCTTCCAAAATACAAGAATGATCGTCTTGGCAGTAAGTAATCTGTAAAATAACAGGTGTTTTTCGGCTACCTGGAGTTTCCTCAGCTCTTCTGCTATCCCTAAAGTGATTAATGCTGGGTCAGCTTTGATCTTGAAGTCCTCAAATATGCCCAGTATTTTTTTTTAAATCTTAGATATGACTGTTCACCTAGTTCCTTTACCCAGTTCTCAAGGTCAAGTTACATCATGAAATGTTCTGTAAAGACAATAAATTATACAGGCACCCAGTTCCTCCAGCCCTGAAATCTAGAGCAGCAACAAGATATAGTCTGAAATAACTCCTAACATGAATATATGATATAAAAAAATCTATACAGGACCTTTTATTATTGTCCCTTTCAGGTATAGGTTATCAACACTAGGTATCACATCTCCTTTCATGTGAGAAAAGTGTCTTCTGAATTGAAAGGAGTGAATAGGAAATTTGTTATTATGAGTAATACGATAATTTCCTGAGCTTTCCAAAATGCATATGGTTTTATTAATCACCAGATTGTTATTGTGGTTTACTATTGGTACATATAAGAAAATAACTGTGCTTGCAGTGAAAGTTAAACTGGCCTCCTTCTCTTTCTCCTTCTCCTTCTTCCAGTGGCAAAAATGTACCTTTCAGCCAGTAGGCAATGGAACGGATGCTGGCAGCACAGTAATAATGTGTGAAATTTGGCAGAGCCAGCCCTCCTTCTAGCTTTTGATTTACAAAGATGAGCCTTTCTTATTTAAGAATAATGGCATCTGAAAGGACACCATGGGACAATGTGGGAAGTGTCCCTGTAGACATTCTTCACAGTATGCCACAACAGCTTTAAGCTTAAAATTTGCAGTCTTTAGCCTGGCTCAGAGGAACAAATGAAAACATTACAGGACTATTTTTCAGCCTTTGTAAAACTCCCTCCAGAGAACATTAAAAATATTTTATGCTTTTTTTTCATGTAGTGGGTCTGCAATACGTAACTGAAACGAAGCAGGCTACATA
>JAMQGT020010619.1:0-65120 GCA_024447675.2 Pterophyllum scalare
AAAATGTTTTTTTTTCTCTAATAATATGCTACAGCAACATTTAAGAAAAAAGAAAAAAAAAAACCTCTACATTGACCGTAACAGTGGTGAAACCAGTGATCTAATTGTATGTGTGGAAGGAAGCATCACAGTATAAAAAGGTATACTTATATTTTCTGTATCATAAAATTATTTAAAGAAAATACAAAAATTTCTGCTTTAAGACTACTAACTTTGACTATGGTCATTTTGCCAATAATTGATGTCCACAGTAGCACCTTCAGATTTATGCTCCTGGTTGTCCAGATCACTCAGCTCTCCTGTGGCAGTCCAGTGGTGTACAGGTAGGAGACAGTTCCTGACTGGATTTGAAACGTCTGTCCTTGGATCTGATGGCTGGAGATCTGCTCGCTGGTTTGGCTGATGGGAGATGGGTTGGCTGCTCTGACTGCTGACATTAATAGCCTGGCTATTTTGTTCCCTGCTCAATTGCCCCTCCGATGTCTCCTGAGCAACAGCCAGCTGCTGGATCGGCTGATGCATCACCTGCAGCTGTTGGATGGGACGTGTTATCTGAAAGGGCTGTGGAGGACCGTGATGGGCCTGTAGCTGCTCCATTGCCTCTTTAGTCAGAGTGATGACGTGCATCTGCTCAGCCTGGTGCATCATCTGACCCTGCAGCATGCTGATGGTGTGGATGTGAGAGGTCTGGTCCACCACATCGCCCTGAGTGACCAGTGCCATGTTCTGCATGTGCCCTGGCGGCCGGGTGAGGAGAGTGAGTTTAGAGGGGTCTGACTGTGCTGTCTCTCCCTCTGTGCTGATGAGCCTGATCTCATGGTCGTGACTTGGGACAAAGTTAATGTGGTCAACGTCCTCTGTCACCACCAGCTGGATCTCCTGTTCAGAGCTGGGGGGCAGGGCTGGTACTGCTGCAGGTGAAGGATGTTTCGCACCTCCTCCTGCGGGGCTGCCGAGCCATATTTTGCTGTGGCATCTGATGAGGCCTCTCCTGTGGCGGCTCGCTCCTTGTTGTGGGATTTGGTGTGTGTTTTTAGATTGTCCAGGCGTGTAAATGAAAGGCTGCAGAAAGAGCAGGTGAACGGTTTCTTCCCCGAGTGGGAGGCAACATGCCGTCGTCTGGCACTGGGGTCTGAGAAGGACTTCTTGCAGATGTTGCAGTCATAAGGCTTCTCACCTCTGCAAAACCAGATTGCGACGCAGTTATGATCACATGACTCCTCCTGGGTCATATATACATATAGCAGGGAGCAAAAACTGCTAAAATGGCTCACCTGTGAATCCTGATGTGAGTCTGCAGTGTGCTCTTGGCTGTAAAACATTTTCCACAGATCTCACAAGTAAAAGGCTTCTCACCTGTGTAAACATTAATGCCATCATCAGCTGCTGCAGCAAGTGCTTCCAGATGTAAAGCAGGTATCAGCAGCTGAAGAATGACCTACAGAGCTGTTTGATCTTACCTGTGTGAGTTCTCAGGTGCTTTTTCAGTTGAGCTGCATCCATAAACTTGTGATGACAGTGAGTACATTCTGGTAATGATTTGCCTAGAATTAAAAATGAATAAAGATTACATTATTTAGCCTCTTGATTGAATTAAATGAATTGCTCTTACAGTTTTTCAATGTCTTACCTGTATGAACTCTGTAATGGCTTTTAAGCTGCCTTTTTTGAGTGAAGGTCTTTCCACATATATCACAATCAAACGATTTCTCTTCTAAAGAAACAAGTAAAACAGTGATCATAGCGATCAATATCACAATATGCTCGAATACTTCAGTTTTGGTGCCAGTAGGTTCTTGGCCATCATTTAACATGACAAATCAGAAAAAAAAATTGGCGGGGTGGGGTGTCTCACCAAGTTACTACTTGTCAAACATGAGAAACTGAGAAGTCATTCACTGGATCCTACCTTCATGGAGGTTCATGTGCTCTTGTAAGGAGTGTTTGGTGGAAAGCGCTTTGGAGCAGATGGTACAAACAAATGGCTTTTCTCCAGTGTGTATGCGCTGGTGAGCCAGCAGAGTGTGCTTCTGGGTAAAACTCTTCCCACAAACCATGCAATGGAAAGGCTTCTCTCCTGGAGGAAAACAGAGCAGTGCTACTTTTACAGGTCCAGTATCACTGCTTTTTAATTGGTTCCTTTTCCCAGTAGAGTTAGTCCTTGTCAGTCCTAATTAGCTATACTTGCTATATTTTGCTATTATTTTAAGTCACAGTATGACTTTTAAAAAGTTAGATATTTATTTCTTTTTGGGGAATAAAGTCCTTTATAACTTATAGCCAAAACATAAAAAAAATTGTATTAAATCTCCTTTTTGACCTCTCTTTAAATCACAGTGTGTGATTACCTGTGTGAGTCCGCTGGTGAATCTTTAAAAACAGATGGCTTTTAAAGACTTTTCCACAGTCCTCACATCGTGCCTCAGTGTCAGGGTATTTCCTCTTCCTGCCTCTCTTCCCAGGCTCTTTGCCTCCTGCTGTGTCACTGCCCACCTTGTAACCCTTATATTTTACCGGTGGTCTGATTTTGCGTTTGCTCTGCCGGCTTTGGTGTGCTCCAGGGTTGTTATCTCTAGCTTGTGACTCAGTTTCTGGATCATCTCCTGCCTGCCCATCCTCTAAGCTCTCACAGGGTGCTCTTCTCCCCACCAAGTCTATTACAGGCAGACCTACATTTTTCTTTGGCCTCCCTCTTTTGCGTTTCAACAGCTCTGCATCCTCAGCTTTGTCCGCTTCAGCATCATCATCCTTGACCCCTGTTGCAGAGCGGATTAAGTCAGTGAGCACTTTGACAAGGTCACTGACCTCCATAAGATGAGCCGTGGCCAGGAGTTGTTCTGCGGCGCTCTCCTCCACAGACACCTGGGCGCTGTAGATAAACTCCAGCACTGCAGCAAACATCTTTGCTGCCATACCCTCCAGCTGGTAGGTGGACTGATGGATCTGATCTTCTGATGTGAACATGAGGGAGAAGTACTCACTGCTCGCTGCCAGCAGGGCTTTGTGTGCCTTGAACTGCACATCCTCTACAACAAGTGTGATGTCACACAGCAGGTCCCTTTTCCTGAGCTTGTCAAATTTGCTCAGGATGCTCTGTTTATGTGACTCTGAATGGAGGTGAGCAATGAGCGTTGGAGCTGGACTGGTTGCTTTCTGAGACATCTTCGCAGCAAAAACAACCACATCTGTCCCTGAAATAAATAAGGAGAACCTGTGAAAACAAGATGAGTGTACAGTTGTCAGAATTGAATGAATGTGAATGTCATGGTAAATTGAAGCTCTTAATGATTTTTTTGAACTGCTCTTTTTCCAGGGTATAATGGTTGTACAGCACACATCTTTAATGACCTTAAAATACAAGAACTGAGTGCACAAGTTTGAATTTATTTTAGATTTTCTCTAATCCGCACAGGATCAAAGGTATACATACAGTCTCAAATGTCCCTTAGCAAGTTGCACCTCAACCAGATGCTTCTGGTAGCCGTCATCAAGCTTCTGGCATAATTCTGGCTGGATGTGACTGCTTTCCTTGGGAGAATTGGTAAGAGTTCATTTAAATTGGTAGGTTTCCAGACAAACACATGACTCGAGCCTGCTTTATCGATTGCAAAACTAGTTTTGATGTGTGTTGGGACATAGTCCCATTGGAATATCAAATTGTGTCCAAGTTTCAACCATGGAGATGTTGATTTGAGGTTAAGTTGAAGAATTCGGAGGTAATCCTCTTTCTTCATTATTCCAGCCACTTTGTGCAGTGTACCAGTACTACTGGCAACAAAACAGCCTCAGAACATGATACTACCACCACCATGCTTGATAGTTGGTATAGTGCTCTTAGGTTTAACCCCAAACATACCTCTTATCATTGTGGCCAAATAGCTCAATGTTTGTCTTCTCTAACTATAAAACTGTTCTGCAGAAGACATTTGGCTTGTTCATGTGGGCAGCTGCAAATTTCAGTCAAACTTGAAGGTCTCGATTCTGGCTTCTTTCTTGGTCAGCACCCTCTCAGTCCATGGCAATGTAAAACTCGCTTCACTGTGGACTGTGATGCTGGTGTTCCAGCAGTTTCCAGTTTATGGCAGGCTTGAGCCTTGGTGGTTCCTGAACATCCTAATCAATTGTTTCTCATTTGAAGGTGACAGTTTGGGTTTTCTTCCAGACCTTTGCAAAGTGGTGACACATTCGAATACAGTTGTTTGAACTGATGATCTTGGAATCTGCACTTGTTTAGAAATGGCTCCAAGAGATCTTCCCAACTTATGTAAATCTACACTTCTCTTTATTAGATCTTCAATGAGGTTTTTGGACTTATCCGTGACTCTGATTATCCATCAGTCCAGTGAGTGCTGTCAAAAAAAAAACTTTTTATGCTGGCAAAGAGAAACTACCAATCATGATCACTAACGAGAAGTTAATAGGTCTCAGCCTTATCAAATTAAAAGACATTGTAGAATCTTCACCACCGTTTATTAAAAGAAAAAAGTGAGTGTATGTATATATTTGAGCCTGTATGTATACTTTTGACCCTGTGTTCATTAAAATTCCACCCTGGGGGGAAAAAAAAAAAACAGTTCAAAGAAATAATTAAAACCTCAAAATTACCATGACGTTCATGCCCATTATGAGTATGTAAACTACTGATTACAACAGTATTTAAGATTGTTTTAATGTATCAGAAGTACAGTGTGTATTTAAATGTATGAATTTTGTTGCATTACTGCTCACTCAATACATGATCACTGGAATCTACATAATCAGTTTCTCCATTAATGAATGTTCAGTTTGTAAAATGGCAAATGTTAATAACAGCAATTTCTCAGTGATAGTGTGAATGCTGATAAACACTTTACTATCATATATGACTAAAAAATGGTCACATTTAAGACACCAGACAATGGTTGGACTGTCCAAACAACAGTTTAAGTCTGTTAGGTAAGCATACAATGGGTATTATATGGCTGAAATTGATTACTATTGGAGGACTCATCAATCTGTAGTGACGGTCCACTGATCTGCTAATCTAACAAACGTATATTTGATATAGTCCAAGAAAATAAATATAATAAAAGCTGTCTAAAACTGTCTAATTTAGCCCTATGCCTTCAAAATCAGTCCTCACAGTCTGGATAAAGACATAAATGCTCAATAATCAAACCTATGAATGGCTGACGGGCCTATTTTTGGTGCTTAACCCGATACTTTGACTTAGCGCTTGGTGTTCTATAAAAATTTTGCACTTGTCACCGCATTCACCCAAAGTTCAGTTTGGCCTTAGTGATAATGTCTGCAGATGAATGGATGTTAGCAAGCAAGCTAATCGGCTCGAAACGGGCCACAAGCAGCAGAAACGGCAAAGACTGGGACCGATATATTGCCTTAAAAGAAGTGAACTGTAATAACTTTACGACTGGTGACGGGGATGAGCTGTTGAAAGCGTGCAAACCGCGGTTTAATTTGAAGTAGGTAGCTTTTAGGACCTTACCTTCGTTTGCTGGACTGACGGAGAGCGTGAATACGAACCACCTATCGCGAGATTTCAAGTTTTGACGCACTTGTATGCAGCTGCTGCTGGGTTGTGAGATTCGCAGCGTCGGCCTATCTGAATCAATTGTTTAGAAAAGTGGCATTTGAACGATTTGAAGGACTGCTACTTATTTGTGTATTTATTTAAAATGCTAAACAGGTGGCCTAACAAGAAATTATTTACGCATTTAAACATAACTGCTGTATTTAATGAAGAAACTTTTTTCAGGACCTGCGCGTCCACGAGAAACTGCAAGTTGCAGCAGGGCCTGTGTCCTATTAAAAATCCTTTAGTGAAAGCTTTCTGTGCGGGCAAAGAGGAGACAGTTTTATTATAGGTGGGTGAATGGTGTATATAATCCTTAGAGCTTGTAGAAGCGGCATTTGGTGCGGATGATTTTCCCCAAAATGGTAGTTTTTGCTTTTTTTGTAAAATGAATTTTAGTGTTATTGCTTGTTTGTGTTTTTTATGGTGCGTCTGTCTGCACCCGTCTTTGGCAACCATAATGGCAGGTGTGTCCAGTTTACGTAAACCTAATCCAGGATGTCAAACAAGTTGGAAGATTTATAAAATCAACCCATAATGCTCCGCGTATGTAGGAAGTCAGTATGAAGTCTCTTGAGCCCGAGTTACGTTTGCGTGAGTTTTTCCATTTTGAATTGAGACTCAAAGCAAATGAGAGTGGGCTTCAATTAGAGGTAAAGATATTTTTGATTTATTATAGGATAATATTAAAAAATACATATGATTCATTTATTAAATATGATGCACTGGCACAGTTTGTTAGACATAGTTTCAGCTAGAGTACAGTTTATGCATTATGAAAATAAGAATTAATAATTAATCTTAATAACTTAAGTTTGGCTGGTGCATTTGCGTGAAAAACCCATTTTTCGCTCCGTATCTCAGTCCCTAGAATATCAGTAATATTGCTTTATGCTCTCCAAGAAATGCCTGGGTTTTCGAGAGGCTGTCAGAAAGACAGCTTAGATGGGTAGAAGGGACTTTGATTTAAGTTGGTTTCTTCTTTAGTTGTGAGAAGGCATTGGATGATTGAGTCACTGTGAGCTTTGGAAGTCTCCAAAAGGAAATCATTGCAGGACATGCAGACTAAATAATGAAATTAAAATGATTTTTAAGTTATTCAGGCTCTCCAGCGGCAAAAGTCTCAGGGGTCAGTGGATTAAAAAGGTTGCTGCACATAAAGGGTGCTTTGTTCTACTATATAATAAAAGCACAAGCCGCACAATCAGGACTGTTACGTTTTATACTTTCTGATAAGATTAAGAATGTAGTCTGGTTGCACTTGGTGAATTGTTCTGTCTTCCGGTTTGAAACGCAGAGCTGTCGATGATGAAAACTCTCAGGGTTGTGGTGGTGGGAGCCGGTGTGATTGGATTCTCCACTGCTGTGTGCATCACTGAGGCGCTTCCTTTCTGCTCTGTTACTTTGCTGGCTGACAAGTTCAGCCCGGACACGACCAGCGACGGAGCTGCTGGGATTTTGTTTGCAGCACAATTTCCAGGTAAGAAAACAAGTCTCTTTCTTTCTGACATTTGCACTACATTATGCAAAAATATTAAGGCATATATTTCACCAGACAAAATTTGCAATGCATATTTGCTTTACATGTCTGTAATAACTGTAACCTTTACTCTGTTCCTCTATCAGATATCCCCTTGGAAAGACAAAGACGCTGGTTCAAGGACAGCTTTGATCACCTATTGGCCATTGCGCAATCTCAACATGCACCAGACGCTGGAGTAATGCTGAGCTCTGGGTAACAACTGATATTTGTGTAAGATGCTGTAAAAGTTGAATACTCTGCCTGATCCGTCATCAGTCTGCTGATTTCTCTTTGATTTTCTACCAGTTGGCAGATTTTTAAAGATGTTCCAGCAGCTAAGAAACCTTTCTGGTCAGAGTTTGTGATGGGCTTTCGACCCATGACTGATGATGAACTGAAACGCTTCCCGGATCACAAGTTTGGCCAGGCTTTCACCACCTTAAAATGCGAATGCTCCACTTACCTGCCGTGGCTCGAGAAGAGGTTCGTCCCCTATATTAAACTCCTTTTGTCATGTCAACAATATTAGAAAATTATTAGTTATTCTACAAAACATTTAATTACAAAATAACTGTAAACACTTAATTAATTTAAAGTTAAAGTCACGTAAACATCATAAACTCTTCTCATACCGGCTCTCTAAAAGGTTCAGAAAAGCTGGAGGGCGAGTGGAACAGAGGAAAGTCAACAGTCTTCAAGAATTAAGTAACAGCTTTGATATTATTGTCAACTGCTCCGGCCTGGGCTCCAAAACACTGGTGGGAGACACACAAGTTTACCCAGTCAGAGGCCAGGTCCTCAAAGTGGAGGCCCCCTGGGTGCAGCACTTCATTAGAGATGGAGATGGGAAGACGTACATCTACCCCGGCATATCCAGCGTCACTATAGGCGGGACGAGGCAGGAGGCCGACTGGCGGCTGCAGGTGGATGATGGAAGACACTAAAGTTATCCTGGAGCGCTGCAGCAGGTTGGAGCCGTCACTCAGGAAAGCCAAAATCCTTAGTAAGTGGGTCGGCTTGAGGCCCAGCAGGAGGAACCCGAGGGTGGAGAAGGAGCTGGTGCAGTTACAGGGCCGCCAGGTGCCTGTGGTCCACAATTACGGCCACGGGGGCTGGGGAGTCACCCTCGCCTGGGGTACCGCCCTCGATGCGCTGGAGCTGGTCAGACGGTGCCTTCATGAAATGTCTCCACAGGCTAAACTGTGAACAAATTCTAAGTCCTGCTTTCAGTCACGGACACTAACACACTAACCTTTAATAAAAAGGACTCAGCAAGGAGATGCTAAACACAGAAAAATGTTAGTAAAATGCACTCAAGTATGAATTTCTAAGAGATTTACATTTAAGTAGAGTACATTTAAGAAACCTGATTTATGGAAATATAATTATTTAATTAACTTTTAATAGTAAAGTAGTCATTGAGGTTATCAGGGAATGACACATACAGCTCATTAAAATTTCAGTTACTACTGTAAAAACAGGTCAACTTTATTTACTGGTCTGAGACTAGAAAAGTGAACAGCCATATTAGCATTTTTTGTTTATATATGCTTTTTATATAAATATAAAATATAAAAGAGAAAATTATAAAATAATTAAATTAATGAACTAAAAAAAAAAAGACCTAAATTACTGCAATACAATTTTAAGTGTGTGGAGCTGCTTTGATTTTTTTTTTTAAATATCCTTTTTGCTATGTGGACATAACACTGAGTATCAAATGTCTAAATGATGTCTCTGAGAGTTAACTGCATCAGATACATAAGGATATTTGCTGTAGGACTAATTCAGTAGACATATGTTCTTGAATTGTGTGAAAACATTAATTTTTGCCTGTTAATAGTGATAGATTCTTTTCACAGCAGCTGTTTTGATGGTGGCGTTCCTAACAAAATTAAAGACGTCTCTGGTCCAGCAACACCGCCGTGTGACAGCGAGTCATCGTGTGTAAAATCAGAACCCACAAAATGAAACTTATGAAGCTTGTTGCTTTTCTCACTTGCACCTGTACTTTACTGTATGTAGCAATATTGTCTGTTTAGGTCCATTGTCACTAATGGAGATTATATATTTATATACACACACACACAAAAAAAAGCTCTTTCAAGTCCATGTTAACAGCTGGAAAATGTTTCGTTACAGTAAACCCAAGAATGAGTAAATTGTTCATGAAGGCTTCGTTTTGATAAAATAACAACCCCCTGCCAGCGCTGCTGCTTGTGTAACTGTTGGACTGTAGTCAGGTTCACTGCAGAGAGGGACCAGATTCAGCTGAACTGAGAACACTGCAGCTGTGACTGAGGGGGTCAGTAGACGGGTCATACATAAACATAAGTTTAACACTGTAAGCTCAGCCCTTCAAGTTTCCACTTAAGAGGAAAAATTTACACTTTGTTACATTTTATTTGAAAAAAAAAACAACAAAAAACCCACGATTGCATTTTCAGAAACTCGATTAGCCCGAACAGAAGCAGTTAACAGCTGTAAAGTGACACCTTTCTGTACTTTTGAAGATGCCAAGTTGTTAGAAACTGGCTCCACTGCCAGACGAAGACTCTGCGCTCAGATTTACTGAGCTGATGGATGTCTCCGGATTGCTTTCATTTTTAGCCGACGGGCTTCAGAAGTGGCTGAAACTGAAGGACCCTTCCTTTCCACTGGAAAGCTGTGACCTGTGAAGGGTGTTTCTGTCAGTAAGTGCTCTCGTTGGGGGTTTAATAAGGAAGGTGTAGCTATATGATCCCTGGACCTTTTGGGTGGAGCTGTGGGTGGCGGCTGTGTTGCATTGCATTTGTCTACATTTGAAATGGTACATGCCACATCGCTTGATGTCCTACATGAAGACTGCGAGGAAGGAGGCATGACTGTAAGTGTTTTTTGCGTGCTCTCCTCGTTCAGCTTCAAGTCTTTAAGGCTGAGGAGTCTTCTCTTCTGGTCTTTGTGGAGATTCGACAGAGAGAAGCAGCAGCGTAGCGGACTTGGTGCTGTGTTTCTTCTTAGCTCCATGCAGCTGTGGCTCCTAGAAATGGATCTGCTCTGAATTTGATCTTTTGTTGAGCTTAAACTGCTCTTTGTGAGTTCCGGAAGGACACAGGGAATGCATCTGGGTTTCCTTTGGGATGAAGACTCATTGGACTGGATGGAGGTGAGGGGCAGGGGAAGGACGGGGTACTCTGGGGACGGGAGGTGACTGGACTCAAAACCAGACGAAGACCTGCTGATGGTTGAAGGTGCCTTTTTGTGCCTTCCTGAAATAAACAAGTGAAGCGTGTGCTGATCATATAGGTGCCAGTCAGTTGTGACATGTATCTGGCTTAAGCAGAACAACAGCAGAGAAGTCGGTGTTGGAAAGTGGCTACTTTGAAAGGACACAGAAGAGAAGAATAGAGTCAAAACAAGCAGCTAAATGTGAACTAAAATGAATGATGGGCAAAAGAAAAGCAGCAAGCAGTCAACTGTGGTAAAGCATGGAGCGATTTATTCCTCACAGTCAACCATGACAGAAGCACACTTCAGAAAATGCTGAGACCTCAGGCCCTAGACATGCCACACTTCAATCAGAAGTGGGTTAAACATTTTAAGGTAGCCCTATGCGCTCTGCATTTTAGTGCATTTACAATTATACAAATTGCCTTATTTTAACACTACACTGTTAAGTATATATTTTAGTTCTGCTGCAATATGCAGTTTTCAGGCACGTGACAAAATATTGTGCAACATTATGTTTTATTGGACTAAAAAAAATATACACACAAACAGCAGAATCTTAAGAGAAATACACTATACCGATGTGGCTGATCTGACATTGTACTCCAAATCACATGACATTCAGAAAGCACAGCTCTTTGCATTTTGACAGTTTGTAGACTTAAGCCCAAAGACAAACCCACTGTAAGCATGACACAGCTATGAGTAAAGCAAGCACTTACAGCAAATATGTACTGCCATTACTGAGAAAGTTTTTTTTTTTAATATAAGTAAACCTAAAGCTTGTTTAAACACTCTTTCACACATCTGTTCAACAGTTACCATTTTCAGCAAACGCAAAAACCACCACACAAAAATCGCAACTGCAGATCTATTTGTAGACCTGCGAGCTGCTCTGCACGCAAATTCTTTGCGGGCATGAAAAATGTCACTGCTCAGTTTGACATCAAGCAAGTTAACTTTCTAGTCCCGTCTTCTCTCTTCTCCAGAAAATGTCGAGAAGGCAAGTGATGCAAACTTTCAGAAGCACCGAAGAGACGCGAGCGACTGCAAAGCAGTTTGATTCAGTGATGCAGAAACAGAAGAAAGCATGATGATGCTTGAGGAGGGAAAAAAAAATGAAGCGCCAGAAGTAAACGTGACGACAGGAAAGTCTTTCCAGAAGAGCATGAAAACTGAATCTGGTGGCTTGGAATGCTTGAGCTGGAGAGTCTTTCTAGACAAAGATGAGGCAGAGGAGGGCTGAATAAGTGGACAGTGTTCACAGGCGGGTCAGGCTGTCATTACCGTTCTCCAGGTTCTCGTTGCTCTCGTAGCAGCCCGAGTCTCGTGGGGAGTCTCCCAAGAGGCCGCGCCTGTCCAGCAGCAGCTTCTCCTGCGACCTTTCAGACTGACCACTTCGCTCGGGGTCGCTGCTTCCTGCAATGCATGCACAACACCACCACCAAGGGCATAAGAGTCACATCTTCTGATCTCAAAAAAAAAAAAAAAAAAAAACTGTGGTGAAACCATAGACGGCACAATGTCGCTTCCAGGTCTGAAAATTTAAGTGCTTTATACCTGCATTCTTTCCAATGGCCAGAAGGGGGCAACTACTCTCTGTTGCATAGAAGAAAAAAAAATGGCCCTCAGCCTCTGTACTCTGTGAGCTCAGGACACAATTTCCTGATGTTATGGTCCCAGTCGCTAGTTTCAGCCCATACCGAATTAAACGTTAATCCATTACAGTGGTTATTAGAATTAGAGAGGAGGATTATCCAGGGTAAGCTCAGTCATTCTTGAAAATGAATAATTAAATTACCAGAAAACCTGAGATGCATCAGTAAAAAAAAAAAAAGTCTACAGAATATAAATCAGAAGATTCTCAAAATGTGCAAAAAACATAAGTTAAAATGGAACAATTGCACTAACAGCATGGACAAGCTGAAACCAAACTTAGTGAAAGTGACTGCTACAGACACAGGCAATATTTAGGCATTAGTCTGTACACCTAAACTCTCCTAAGCTGAAACGTGGCGCTTTGACCGAGAATATTTCTATATCAGAGTGAGATTTTCTGTTTACCTGACCCACCATCGTACTCTTGCAGCAGCTCGACAGCGGTGAGCAGCACGGCTCTGTGTTGAGAGTCTGTGATATTCAGTTCATCCAGGTCCTCCTCCTCTAGCAACTTAAACGTGTCCAGATCCTCGTAACCGTTAAAAAGGAAGGTGGGGAGATGCTCCTGTGGAAAGGTGAGGATGAAAGATGCACAAACAGATTCAATTTTAGTATGCACATCTTGCAAATGAAATATAAAAAGGTAGCTTAACTTCAAGATGAAAAACATGTCTAACGACTCCCAACCCAAGTGAAAATGAAAAATGTATTTAAGCTAGATAAAATTTGTAATTCTGAGATTTTAGAAAATATTCCTATTGGCTTCTTACTGTGAGTAAGATGAGGTAAAACCTATCAAAGAGCATAAACACTGAAAGGAGGGGGGAAAACATCATGCCAAAATAAAAGCAAACTCACGAACATGTTAACTTTAATTTTGTGTGCGTTTCCCAAAATGCCAAACTATTCCTTTAAACAGAGCCAAAGCCCCATCATATGCAAGTATTTTAATCTAAGTATTGCATATTTGAATTTTATGAAAATTAACTGAATTTGTTTAAAAATGGATTCCTTTCTTTACTTTGAGGTTGATGCGATCGAGCAGTTCCTCCACAGACGTGGGTTTGGGTTGCCGGGCCTTCCTTCTCCTGCGTGTTTTCTTGGGCTTCGCCTCCTCTTCATTCAGCACATCCACATAAATGAACTTGAAGGTGCCGACTTTACCATTGAGCATCCCCATCCACGTACCCATAGGAGGCTTACTAATGATGTCGATGATGTCTCCGCTCTGCGAAACGAGATCAGGGAAGCTTAAGTGTTTTGTTTTTAGTATAAGCTCATATCTATTTTTAATACAACATAGCCTACCTTCAGCTTTAGGGAGTCGGTGTCATAGGGACTTGGAGTGAAGTCTGTGTGAACCAGAGCACGTCCACAAAAGGGTCCACGGTAAGGCAGCTCGTCTTCCTCTCCGTCCTCAGACTTTACACTCTCTCTGTTGCTGTTGGAGGAGTCGGTGGTGCCCACAGTCTGACCGCCTGCATAAATCACAAAATATTTCACATCAAGACTACAAGCCATCATGGGTCTGTTAGTGTCTGACAAATATTTTTAACGTGTTTCTTAACTTGACAGGAGTTACAGTTTTTCACGCAGATGAATATAACAGATGAGACCAGAACGATTAGACTACTTCAAAGGTAAGAAATCCTTTGAGATTTGCACAATTAACACCACACATCTGGTGTTCCAAGTTTAAACAAATACTAAGTTATTTGAACATACACCGATACACAGACATACTCATGGAACTCTGTCCACTGAGCGAACTCCTCAGGCTCTCCACAGACCCTCCCGGCTTCAGTTTGGGCTTCTCCAAAGAGTCTGAGTTTATCTGAGGTGAGTGAGGGCAGCTGGATGAGCGGTCTGGGCTTAACTAGAATACACAAGGGAAGAAAAAAACAAAACAAAACACTTATTACATATGCTTCACAACCCTCACAGCCATACTTCACAATTATAACACACAGAAACACCTCTAAAACATACCTGTTCAGAGAAAGAGCTGTGGCATCTCTTGGAAATGTGTTTCCGCATCGTCTCTCTCACCGACTTGACTTTTTTGCCCAGAGAGATACGAGATGTTGATGGAGACTTAACGCCGTCTCTCACATCCCCGTCTGCAGCTTTGCTCTAATTTACAGAGAGAAGCAACAAAAGGAGGTAAATAAGTAAACAAGGTTAAGGATTTATTTTGACTGCATGCATTTTTAAAAATTAACTTATACTTTATATTTTTATACAAAGACAACTATAGGATTCCTTGCACACCTCATATATTTATGTGTGTGCTTCATATTTACACATCAATACCTCATTTATTTTAATATCTGTATCTCATATTCTTATGGGTCTCTATTCAATTTAATTGTCTTTTTGATTCATATTTGGTGCACACTGTAGGTCAGGATGCAGCATTTCAATCTTGTGCATGTCCTGTACATATTGGAGAATTGACTATAAAAGTTGACTTTTGATTCAGGTAGGTTAGTAGCCACGTACAGTGTTATCTTTGTCAGAGTTGACTGCATTCACTGATCGGTCGGTCAGGTCAAATCCTCCAAAGCTAGAAGCTCTCTGTGGAAAAAGAAAAAACCCTGGTGAGATTTTACAGCATGGTTTGAAAGTCTACTGCAGACACACATCTGGTGCAGGAACCACTTTTGCCCACTTTTGTGCTCTTAAGCTACAATAGTCCAACATATATGATGCAGATTCAGAACCAGTGACTGACACATAGAAATAAATCATTTGGAAGACAATATTAAAGAAAATGTACATAAGGTCTGTTAGTTCCTGAATTTATGTATCATTTATTTTAAAATAGGCTTGACCGAAGTGCTGGTCAGCATCAGTTCAGTTTATAATTGACACTGTATTATAGTACAAATAAAAGACAAGTTAATGATAAGAGAACATGTACAATCAGTGTCTGTCTGACAATGGAGACATTTTTAGGCATCAAGAACTCGATGTGGACGTGCTTACTAGCAGCCAGACTCAGTTTCAAAGTAAAAGCCCTGTTTAAATGAGAGGTTTGTTGTTGCCTTATTGAGAGGCTTAAATAATGGTACCAATGGTACAAACTCACTAACAATGGAGGAAAAGAAAAGATTCATTAATAAACAGTCCTTATTCAAATGTGCCTCTATACTCACCCCGTGGTGACTGAGAGGGTTGAGGATCCGGTCACGGAGCTCTCCATCGGTCACTGAGCGTGCAATTTTGGGTTCCTCACTGCAACCCTCTGTTTCAGAAAAGGAAGAGCCTTCACCTGGCTCCCTCACCTCCCCTGCTATGTTCTTCTGCTGGTGAACAGGGCTCCCACTAGACTTGCTCAACGTCTGGAAGATCTTTTGACTGCTGCAGGTGTCCACACTGCTGGATGAGGGGTAAGTGGTCAGACTGTCCGAGTCTCTGTTGTAGGTGAGTTGTTCCTGTAGGGTTGAAGCCAGGGAGTCCACAGGACAGACTAAAGGTTTCCGCTGCACACCTGAGTACAGAGACATGCTGGCATCTCCACAGGAAAGGCCATCGACACTCAGGCTCTCTGGTGGGTGAAAAGAGAATGGAAGAGATTAACATGCAATAAAAGATAATAAAATCAGCAACTGCATTTATTAATTATTTGATATTAGCTGAAACTGCTGAGCCATAGCCAATACTATGGGAAGAAGACTGCTGCAACATCTTTGTGTTTACTTGCTCCTTCCAGCTGATAATACTGTACTGGTTACTTTTATTTGTCTTGGTTACAATTTGCCAAATTGTGGGTTTTGAGTGTTATTCAACTCAAAGACTCTGGAA
The DNA here is from genome assembly GCA_024447675.2 of Pterophyllum scalare. Classification (NCBI taxonomy): domain Eukaryota; kingdom Metazoa; phylum Chordata; class Actinopteri; order Cichliformes; family Cichlidae; genus Pterophyllum; species Pterophyllum scalare. The sequence goes on from JAMQGT020010619.1 coordinate 15,768, forward strand.
ATACTAAAAACATGCTATGAATAGTATTAATGTCAAACAGTCATTAGATAAAGCACTAATACAGATATTTTCCTCAAATGCCACTTTCAGCATTGTGGTGCGTCGCACTGCGTCCTCTTAATACACAATGTGTTCTAACTAACCTTTGGTGGTTTTTAACTGCATGAATCAAAATACCTAGGAATTTTATCTGCGCTAAAACATGTCTCACAATGTTTATGACATGAAACTGTGATCGCTGGGTGCCAGGGTGGCTCAGTGGCCCATGTATGCCACATGCTTGTGGTGTACACATGCTTGTGGGCCACAGGTCGCATCTAACCCACAGCACATCTTCCCCTATATCTCTCTCCCCACTTTCCTGTTTCCCCTCACTGTGCACCATCTAGTAAAATCCAAAAAATAAACTGATTGCTGCCGCATCTACTCTCTTAGATATTATCTGACAGTGGTTTTAGTACCCTCTGCTTCCGGCCTCTTGGACTCATCAATCCTGATCAGCTTCTTCTTCACTTTCCGAGTTGAGTTGACCAGTTTGTGGAGCCTCCTGAATGTCACAGATTCCTCTTGTTCATTGTCTGACAGGTCACAGGGCTGATTGAATAGAACAGTAAGAATTACATTAACAGAAAACATTTGTGAGGTGAACAACACAGTGGCTCTGAGGCCTAATACTTTCAATACAATGAGATATTATGTAACATCTTTGCTCTCTATATACAGTATTTTAATTTCTCCCATTTCCAGTAACTCAGCAGTGTACCTGCTGTGGATGCTTTGCAACTATCTGGTGTAGAAGCTTCTAGCTTAATATAGATATGTGGTAGGAAACCACAGCGATGACACTGGGGGTCTGTGCAAAGAGCTAATACATACGCAGTGGCTCATAATAGACTAGAAAAGGCTTTCAAAGCTAGCTGCTTGGAAATTACCTTAACCATTATCTGAAAAGGTCAGTGGCGCATTTGCAATCTTGGGTCATGCATGTTGAGCATTTATCTGCTGACCAAAATATTAGTGTTACGTATATCCCAGAATAGCCATCAAGAGACAAAATTTAAGCTGATTAGCAGCTTGAAATGTAGAAGTTGAGTATGAGGGAAAAAAATCTTTAATCAACATAAACATAAATATGGAAACAAGAAACATTGAGTGAGATACATGCAGCAAACAGAAACAGTCCTGCCATCCAGACTAATCTGAAAAAATGTGCCCTGAACCTGAGCCCCCTAATCACCCCACCCATGCATAAAAGAGCTGCGGCCTGCATAACAGAGCCCTGTGCTGAATCCACCCGCTCACCACAGCACAATAGGGGGTTAGGGCTTTGACAGCAATGAATAGAAGTCCGCCCAATTCCCTGCAGTTGGGAAAGGGCCCTGAGCTGCGGGGCTTTAGAGGGGCCCTGGTTCATCGCCGGGACAGGGACAGAGCGAAAGAGAGCGGCACTGTCAACAGCTCAGCAGCCTTGGCACGGGTAAATCAGAGGCCCTCACGCACAACACACTGTCTGAAGTAGTGATTCAGCATTAAAAAGCAAATAAGATGCCTTTAGAGACTTACGTTGCAGCTGAACAACTCATTTGTGGCACTGGAGGGATCAGTCGACTCTGTGAGGTCAGCTTTGCATGCATGTCTGTTTTGTATCTCAAACTCCTTCAGCTGCAAAAAAGAATGAGCCTGAGTCAAATTATGCGTAACCATCCATCCAATGTGATATCTATTCTTGAAAAATGTATTTTATAATGAATTATTAAAATTGCATGATGTTCATTGTGCAGATTAAACCCTCGTTTGACCATATACCTACATAAGAAAGGTCAAAATGCTGGTAACTTTATCAGGCAGTTTTTTTAAATAATGCAGTCTGACTTGCGTACAGAGATTCCTACAATCTGATGAGACCTCCTTCTAGTTTATTCAAAATAAATGCTTGAAGAAATACCACATAAATACTTTTTCAAAAGTCAAAGTAACACAGCAGCTGGATAATGTAAAACTGAGTTTCATACAACATACCCGTGCCAGGGCTTCCTCTATGGAGATCATGTTTTCCTTCACCATCATCATCAGCTGAATTCGCTCCTCGTCACTCATTGTGACTTCACTGGCCACAAAACCAACATCGTCACCTGCAAAAAAAGTAGCAATGACAACGGATATGAAGAAAAACGACTCAAAGTATTTGTTTAGTTTAAAGAAAATAAATAATAAAATTATTTTTTGTCAGATACCTTTTGAAATCTGACGAATCACTCCTTTCTGGGACTTCCTGAAACTCTGCCAAAAAGACTTGCTCTTTCGCTTTCCATCCCATTTTCCTATTGCATATAAACAAATTTTAGTATAGGGGGGGAAAAAATGAACAAATTCAAAGTATAATCACCACAAATATGTAAATAAATAAAGCATTACGGTGAAAAAAGAAAAATTTAAATCAATTCTTTCCATTCTTTTAGAACAAATAAGCAAATCTATTCATTTAATGCAGAATAAAAAATAAATACATTATGACAAAAAAAAAAATCAATATATCAGTAAAACTTTGACTTACCCCCTGATCCATCATCCGAGGTGGATTTGTGAACAGGAAACCTAAATCAAACAAAAACACTGACTTAATCTAAAGAATTAAAATGGGGAAAATCAAACTGTTGAACACAACACTACCTGCTGTCCAAAGTTATTTTCTTCATTTTTCCCCCTGCTATCCCACCATTTCCCCTATCAGCTCAACCGCTCAATTAAAAACAAAACAAAACAAAACCAAAAAAAAACAACAACATAAAAATAAATTAAAAAATGGTTAACAAAAAACGCACTGTGCCTCAAAACACTAGCATCACAGTAGAGGCAAATCAAAGCAGTCAAAACAGACAAAACAGACTGGCTGCTCTTGGCTGATGAACAACGATCAGTGCTCTGCGGCCATCGCTGGAACAATAGAGCCCTTCTCTTGTCTGCTCGGGGTTTTGCTGCAGCAGCAGCGGCGGCGGCACTAACGTGGCCTCTGCATTCCCTGCACACTTTCACTCTCTCTTTCTGTCTCTCACTCTCTCTGGGCAGTTTGTGTCTATCTTTCTCACAGCCTCTTTCTGTTTATACTCGTTTGTGGTGATTCAGTATATTACTTTGAAAACAAACTCGACCCACCCCTCATTTCTTTACATTTTGCTAGGAAAATGGGAAATGGGTGCGGTGATTTATTGAAACACCTGCAAATGCACATGGAAATACAGTATATAAGGTAAAAACAGAGTTTGTAAAATTCTAATGAGCTTGCAAGTCAATAATTGGTGTGACCACCTTTATTCTTCAACACAGTCTGAGCTCTCTGAGAGAAAGCTTTCTTGTAATTTCTTTGGTCCTCAGCAACAGTTCTCTGGGTTTCTTAAAGGACATTCAAAGCTCTTCTTTGGATGTTGGCCGCCTTTTGTTTGGTTCTCGGTCACAATGATGATGGTATTGCATGGTGGCTCCAAATCTGACTGTGGTCATAATTCCATTAATTTTGACAATATCCCCAACATCAGTGGCTAAAATGCAGCCCTAAAACATGACAGAGCCTCCACCATGTTTTACAGATGGCTGTAGGCACTCACTGTTATACCTTTCTCCTAACCTCCTCTTTATATACTGACAGCGACTTGAAGCCAAGATTTGAAATTTGGATTTATCACTCCTTAAAACTTGTTGCTCCTGATTTTCAGTCCAGTTGTTGTGTAATTTGCCATACAAACGTCTACCTGTTTCCCTCCTTAAGAATGGCTTTTTGACAGCCACCCTCCTATGGAGGCCATTCCTGATGAGGCTTCACTAAACAGTGGATGGATCAACTGAAGGGCCAGATGCATCTCTCAGGTCCTGTGTCAGGCTGGCTCTTTTCCTCTATTTCTTAAATACAGTTCAGGCCTATCACTACATCTTTTGTCCTCCACTAATCCAGTGTCCCTTTATTTTTTAAGAACACGCTGCACACCATGCTGAGATACTCCAAGTTTTCAGCTAATAGCTCCTTGGGAATCACCTAAATCAGTGTTGTTTGCATGGATTTATCCCTTGAGTTAGGTGCCTTTTTTATGGTTGAATGATTCATAGGTCAGAGGTAAGTGGCTTAAACTGCCCACCACCACCACCACCAAACAAAAAAAACAAAAAGAAAAAGATAAAACTATTGCACAAGACCACTTCCAAGTCTGACTCCTTGGAAGCAAAATATAATGAAATTGGGGTGACTCAATATTTTTGCACTCCACCGTTAATATTATGGTAACAATCTTAATTTGTGGAATCTTTAGTAGAAATAAATGAAATAATTTAAAAAAAAAAGTGCAAAAGCAATGTTTGCTTCCAAAAAGGAACCCTAATTTTGCCGACAGCTGTATTCATCAGATTACTATGAAGTGATCCCACTAGGGGGCAGAGCAAGATTCCTGTTAATCCTGTTTGAACAGGACTTGCACAATTCCATCCCTGTCCAGGGTCTGAATAATACAGGCCTTCTCACAATGATAATTAAATCCTGAAAAGCAAGGACAGCTATTGCCCAACTTTCAGGGAACTCTCATGTCTGTTTAACAAATCTAATTACATCAATATGTTGCTTTCTCATTACTCATCATATAAATTATTAGATCTTATTCAGCTTTCCAATGACAAACTGTGACTAATCTTCAAAATCTTTCCAAAGAAACAATGAAAGGAAGGAAGGAAGTTTGGAGGTGACACAGAAATGCTTCATAAATGTGACACCAGGAAACAGGAAATGCACGTGTCCACAGAGGTGCTGGAGATCACACAGGAAGAGTCATAGCAGTTCAGCTTCCAGAAGTCACGGGACTAGAATAAATAAGTATGTAATGTAAAGCTTCCACACAACACATGATGCAGAGCAGCAGTTATATTTATTTCATATATTTTTGCAGATGCTTCCCCGCAATGTTGCATAAAGTCACAGAGACTGTGCTCTACTACTGTTTATTTTAAACAGGGTTAATTTTTAAAAAAAATTTTTTTTTTACCTTCTTTCAATCTCTGGAGTCGACATGGTGCTGCTGAGTCCTAATGATTCCTAAAGGAGATGAAAAAAAATGTATATAAAACAGACAAACACACACACACACACGGAGTGTTCCTTTTTACTGAGTTAGTTTAAAATCCGGACATTTAACGATCTTAGGAAATTCCCAATATTTAGCCAACGCCAAGTTACAACAGGCCAATTCATTTTGCAAACTTACATTTTTAAAATGTTACTCTTGTAATTCAACCAGAACAAATGTACACTTTTGTCTATTATTTATTCATATTTTAGGATCTACTACCAAGCAAAGTGTCAAGGCCAGTTCTTTGCCTCACAGTCACTCAGATGTTACTCTGTGTGCCTTTGCTCGAGATAAATCATGACTTGCCAATTCCTCTGCCTCCTATCAGCCTGTTTGCTGACATACAGAAAAGGAAGTTGCCTTCTCCTGGGGCCTGACACGCTCAGAGCTGGACACTCACCTGGATCTCTGAGCGCAGCTGCAGTGATGTGGCCACTGAGTCAACCTTTCCCTGAAACACACAGACAGAGGAAGTGGAGGAGTAAATTATAGTGTCATCATAACACAAAAATAGACATAATTTCATCTGACTGACTCAGCCAGGGCACAAAATGAAAAACACCAGTTAACAGTTGGGTATTGCAATGGCTGTACCACTGACTGAATAGTTTTGCACATTTTCTTAAAATTAAATTCAGACATGTTCCAACTCCAGAGTTAATTCTCTTTATTTCTCTCTTAGAAATATATAATTTCTATCAGCAGCCTGTCCTCCGTGCTACCCAAATTTAAAACCAAAGGCAGCATTCAAGTAGAGAAGGTCAGAGACTTAAAAAAGGAACAGATGACAAAATCAGTATGGCGTGTATTTAAGGCAGAGATGCTAACCTACATAAATGGACATCTAATGTGGCAATGTGTGACTTTGAAAAGGTGCAGGTAGGCAAATTTTGTCACCTTCTGCCTCCACTAGTCCAGCTGTTTTCAGTATTTCTGCTAAGCTTAAGCTACCAAAGAAGCTTAAGCCTCCAAGTTCAGTAGTGAATACGCAGATGTGTAATGGATACCGATACAGTAATAGAAAACTTGTCAATACTGTAATTCGGCACTAAACCCTGATCTTAACTGACAAGAAAAAGACAGTTTACCATCTCCGCATCTTGCACTACTTTGCGTTTCCGTAGCTCCTCCATCCTTTCGCATACGTCATTGAGGGAGGTGCCGTAATACTGAGAGTACTCCTGAGCCAGGTCATCAAGATTCCCCACCGAGCCATCCTGCAAGAGATACAGAGGGAGTCAGACTCACACTTAGATATGACCACAGATCAGGAGAGGAAAATGATACCCTGTGGAGGTTCACCAAGATACCAAACAGCAGGCACCACTGTAAACATGAAGCCATTGTTTGAAAGTTTAGCACTGTCACCACCAACATAAACAGCCAGGAACCACTGAGATAAAACACCAGGGTGTAAGATAACGCATCAAAGACACCCAGCTGCAAGACTGACTCTCAGCTTGTCTTCTTCCTGCCCAGTGACCCCTTCCCACCTCCTCAGCCCTCCTTAGACCTGACCCCAAGGCCAGAAGAGGCGTTGTGTGACGCAACTGCGGCACTCACTCTGCTCTCACAGTCATCGGCACTTGACATAAGAGGCCACGGTTCAGTCTACCGTAAATCAGAAGAAGCAGAATCACTCAGTCAGATCATGAGTCTTTGCCCTGACACACAGCTCGCTCTCCAGCATGTAACCCCTTTTGGTTTCCTTCGATTGTAAAACCTGAATGCTGTGTACCTCATGCTGCGTGGGTAAATAATAAATCAAAGAATTAATGCTGAGCTTTATGATCTGGCGACCTCTTGGACCAGAATCACAGGGGGAATTTTCTTTTCATGGAAATGAGCTGAGATCTAAACAGAAGAGGTTTTAAACTAGAAAAATTTTAAATAACTCTTAAAAGGATGTATTATATTATATGCTCTCCCATTTCAGTTATGGTTACTATTTATCATCATAATCAACCCCCCCCACATTTTTTTTTTAAAGAATTCTGTTCACATGCAACAAATGCATTTCTTATAAATGTTGCCTATTAACATTAACACAGTGAACAAAGTGTTTTTGAGTAGAAATTGTGGGTTCAATACATTTTTTCCCTTTTAAAAAGAATATTCCTACAGTACCTGTGATAGAGGATTGTTTAAACAACAACAAAAAAACCCCCATTGTGATTATTTTTATTTGCTTTTGCCATTTGGAGACAGACTAAAAACTATTACCTTTTAAGCTCATTATGGTCAATGTAAACATGCAGTCACCCATTTCCATGTCTAGCAGACACAAAGCAACATTTGCATTCATTTGGAAATGTGTTTTAGCCCACCCGGGGTGTCTGAACCCAACAATTATTCGGTTCTTAGCGCTGGTTTGGTCTCCTTTTTAGGTGGAAACTCTTTAGGACTCATCACCGTGTTCCCAGCTTGTTGCGAACTCTGTCTGTGAGGTGCTAAGCAGGAAGCATCCAGTGAGTTTATAGAAGTTTCTCAATAAAAACAGCTGCCTGTGATGTTTTAGCAGTGATGGCATGAGAGTGGTGAAAGTAAACAAAAACAAACAATCCCAAGTCTGTAGTGACTGATTCCCTAACCTGGGAACACTACAGAGTGAGGTGATATTTCTTTGGGGGTTCCACTGTAACAGTGACCACAGTTCTTTGTAACAAGTTAAAACATGTCTCTCAGGTCCCCAGACAGTATTTCAGCTTTCAACTCGGGATACTTCACTGGTCGTTCACTCAGCTGTGCATATAATACCCCTTGTTTTAGGCCTGTTGCTGCCCATGCCCATTTCCAGTGATTGCACGAGCACTGCATGATAGCAGACATAGACCTGAATGACACATTATAGCCTTTATTACATGTGCACCAAAGCCCAGAACTAGTCTAGGCATTACCCCATTAGATGGTTTGGACACTAAAATATCTTTAACTTGCCAGCTTCATTTAGTACAAGGTATGTGTAAGTTCTGATTGGCCCCATGTGGGAGTAGTGCAGGTAAATTTCCAAGAAACAGAAACTGTGTCCTCACCTGATTCTTCTTGAACTCATGTATGAAAATGGCTTATTGTCACTCCCAAATTTCTTAATGGTCATTTAGTTGTAAATATAGCTGAAATTGTTTTTAAGTTATTTTTATGGTGATTCTATAAAACAGTGACATGGTCATTAACAAATAAATAATCAGGATTCAAACATATCAATTGGAAAATGACACTTACTGTGGGCATATGATCAGTGTTACTGGTATTAACAAGGACAGTATTAACAGCATCGTAATGTACCAACACTACAGCTATTCCCTGTTGCTGTAGGTACATGGCATCAAAAATAAATAATCCACTGCAGCTTCAGTTCCTACAGTACAGGTAGCACAATAGGTCTGCTGTGTTGGCTCTTTCAGCCAAGAACATAATTTGCATTTCTGTTTTTTATGACATTTTTATGACATTTAGGACATTTTATAGTCAGAAGACAATGACTCTAGCAAACAAAGAGGGTGGGTCTGTGTTACTCAGGGATCTGTTTACCAGCAGGGGGGCTGTGCTTATCAGGTTCTGATGTTGCAACCAGCTGCAAACCTGAATGGCTCATTCTGAGACACAGTTTGTGGTCTATGGAGAAAAGAGGGGGAGGTGGTCTTTTCTCATAGTTTTACACACTGAAAAAGAGGCTGCTTAAGGCAGCAACTAGTCCAAACTAGAGCTGAGTTTTAGAAAGCCTCTTTGAATTATATTAGCCATCCCTACCCATCAGGGTTTGGTCCTGCAAAGATGGTGCTTGAATAAGATTTATTTAGAGATTTCTAAGGCTGTATTAGTATCTAAGGCTTTGAGGAAAAAAACAAACAACCGGTATACTATGTAAGAAATTCAAGTAAAGCAAGGTGGGCAAACTCTAATTAAGTGAGCAAATTAATATAAATTACGAATATTTCCCCCTGTAAGCAACAATTGTGTAGCCTGTTTAGCACAGTCTTAAATCTACAGCAATGGTAAAACAGCAAAAACACAATGCAACAAAGTGAGGATTATATGTAATGTAGCATGGAGTAGTACAGTTCAGCATGTCATGTGACCAGGAACCTTCTTTGAACATCTGCACAATCTTAATTGCACAGTACAGCACATGCACGTCAACACTTAGGCTCTCAGTACTCAGTATGAATTAGTGCTGGCTGCTGGCCTTATTCCCATTTTTATATCTTAGTATATTTATATTTTAGTTATTGTTTTTAACTTTATTTGCACTGCTTCGTTCGAGGCGACACAACATTTAGTTTCTGTGTATCTTGTAACTACAGAAGTGACAATAAAGGATCTTGAATGTCGTGAGACAGCTGGTCATCACGTCTAGTCATGATTTAAGTCACAAGCTGAGTTAGTAATAACCATCCAGTATGTTCATAAGCTGTTTCACGCATTTTTATTATTTTGATTCACTCATGCCATACCCTGAAGGTATGCAAATGGGCCTGCTGAAAACAGCCCTCTGCGGTGAAAAGTAATACTGTGGGCTCACTTGTCTTGTGTCATGATAGACTCTGACTGCCTCAACTGTCCAGAAGAGAGGCCCATTCATTTGGTAAATGACATGCCCCCGGGTCCAAGAGGGCTTGAAAATCTGGCTGCTTTTCATATAGCAGAGAAACAAGGCTGAGGCCGACTGAGAAACTCTGCACTGTGCCTGGCTGCAGTCGCTCTTCTGCCTCCGACTGCCACTGATTCACATAAACAGCCTATTGTAGCACAGCCACATGACATTGCAGCACCCTAAGTGCTTATTTGACATGGTTGATGTCTGATGTGTATACTTCCCTGTTAGATAAATCTACACGCACAACACAAGTATATGGAAAGCAGTGAGCTGAACGTTAAATTGAACAACAACAAGATCTTGCAAATTCTTATGAAAAGACTGACAAAATACTGCAGCGCGCTCCAAATTTGAGTGTTTCCAATTTAGCGGTGTCTACACCAAAACTGCACCATGAAACATCAACTACAGGGGCTTGAAAAGGAGAGTGTGGTGTCACATTTCTCAGGCAATGAGCATCTCATAGGCAGACAAAAGATCCATGTGCCCCCAGGGCCACGACTGTCTAATGACTGTTTTTACAGTTCCTCTGGCTTGCCTCAACCACACCTGGGTCACAAAGTATCAGCAAATTACTTTCTTTATCCTGCTCAGAGACAGAGATGTAGGTCACGTTATGTCAGAAGTCAATATGTAGGTTAAGGTGGACACAATTATAAAGACCATGACATCTTCTTTTTAGTGAATATGTAAGATCTGAGTTAGGTCTACTTTGAGCTCCAGCCCTACAATCTGAAAAAGTGCATCAGCTTTGTGAATGAATTCAGCAGCTTAATTCAAACCAAATGGCACTGTATGGTTACAGCTCAGCAGAGGATCTCGTGTTATATAGATCACTCATCATGCAATAAAACAGTATTGCAGAGGTCTTCAGCACATTACTGAGTGATGTTTCAAAGGATCATTTGAGGACAAGGGCTGACTTAGTTAACTTACTAACAGCAGCAATCAAAACTGCAGAGAAAGACTCAAAAACCAAGCGCAAAAAGGCAACATGAAGTCAAATTTCCTCCTGTTAATCTACAGAAAACTACCACCTCTAAGCACAGCACCACATTCTAGCGCATACATAAAAATACGCTCACCACAAACAGGCATCTGTGTGCCAGCAGCGGCCATCCAGTAGTTGCCCTTTAGTTCCACCACTGTTCTGTAAGGGAATGGCTCCCTTTGAATACTTAACTCAGTTTAAAGAGTGGAGGACAATACATCCTGGAGTAAAGGGGAGGGCAGTCCAGCGTGCATAAATTGGGGGGGGGGCAGGTTGGGGGAGTTGCAACCACATTTGACGCTGCTGGGTGGGGCACTGAACTCTATCCAGCTGCAGCCCACAGGGACTGGCTGACTCACATGTTCAAATAAACCACCACCTCTCAGTGTATGAGAGTGTGACTGCATGTTTATGTCTGCAGTGGTGTTAGAGAGCGATATATCAGGATAACGTTTTTTATTTTTAGTGTGGCTGCTGGTCAGCTATGTCTCCCTCTGCTGATGTGGCATCTACCCCAGGGGGTACTTTTGAAATAGCCATGGGGTGAATGGAAAGATTAGTAGACCAACTAACTAGAGAGAGCGGATCTGAACAGCGGGAATTTATAAATGATTAAAATAAATCGGGAATGGTGAAAAGAGTAATTGATATAGGTGGCTAAAAGTAGGGTTAGGAATAGTAGCTTACCAGATTTAGTATTAGATATTGATAGAGTTTTTACAACAGCAAGCCATTGATACATGTTTAGCTGAAAGTAATTGCTATGATGAAATGCAAACTGAAAGTAGTCCATAAAAAGTAAAAAATAGCTAAAAGTAACTGATAAAAGAAATAATACTTTAAAGTATTGGATAAGCAGATATGACATTATAAAACTGACATTACTAACTCATTTGCAATTGGACTGGGAGAAAAGATATTAGAACAATTTACCTGTAAAAAAAAAAAAAAAGTAAATAAATAAAATTTGAGAGTGCTGAAAAACAGTCACTTAAAAATGAATTCAAATTAAAAGACTTCAACATGAAGAGCCAAGTGAACTCAAGCCAATCTCATAGCAATCTTTCTTTTTCCTCTTTAACAATCATCTTATGAATGAATTATACTGAAAGGTACAAAGAAACAAGCCAAATGCCAAACAAATTTCTCGATGGTCATCAGATCATGACAATTTCGTCAAGCACCTGTGTTTGATGACGATAAAAGCTTCAGATTCTGATATGAAGCGGCGTAATGCTTTAAAAAAATAAATCCACCAGCAGGTGGTAGCAAAATAGCAGCTCTTTCTCCACATCTTTCAGTTACTGACATGCAAATGCATGGGGGCTGAGGGTAATAATAATGGGGTGAAGAGCCAAATGAACTGGATGCACTAGTTTGAACTAAAAAAAGAAAAAAAAAAAAGAAGAATTTAGAAGAGGCAGTAATGTAATTTTTCCTACTTTGCTCACTGCTGTAGTTCATCGACATGATAACAAAGGCATGTTTATACTGAACATTAAATATAAGTATCAGGGCATATCAGGGCATTTGCTTGTAGCATTAGTCAGTGAGATTAATCCTTACCATCTTTGTCTAATCGCGACCCTACTGTGTGTATTATTCATCTTGTGTGACTGACCACTGACTCCATACCAGCAAGTACCAGCAGCAGCAGGAGGTACCAAGACAAGAGTCAGATCTGTGGCAGGAGGCTGCAGATTATGCTGAGCTGCAGATGGATCGTGGAGATGGTCGAGGGCTACGTTGAGTGTGCGGTGCCAAAGGGCCGAGGCAGCTCATGCCAGAAAGGGCAGTTTTCCGCCTGGCTGCACAGCGCGGCCTGCTTGTCACCTTGAAGCACATGAGAAGCTGGAGATTGACGCCATCTCCTTTTCTATCACTGTCAAGTCTCCTGACTTTATGTGTGTGTGTGCGCCAACTCGGTGTCTCTGAGCGCTCCTCTGAGCTTTGATCCCTGAGGAGATCACTCTGTGCTCAAGACAGCGAGAGACACATTCATCTGTGTTTTTTTCAAAGGCAAATCATATCATCACACCTATCACTGTTGATCAACTGAATGTTAAAATTAAAACACAGAATATAGTATTTGTTAGATGAGACGCTGCACCTCCAAATGTAACCTTAGTAGTAGAAATTATGAGTTTATTATTTTAATTATTATGTTACTTTAATATGCACCAATGGTTCACCCACTATGGTTGCCTTTATTCATAGAGTCTGTACATTTTGTGTTGTTGCAATGCTAAATTACAAGTGTATCAATAAAGTAAAATCCTAAAATTCATACAGATACCCAAATGTCCATTATCTATATAAAAAAAGAAGAAGTTTTTTTTAAGCTTCATGAGATATTTTTTAACATTAAGGCAAGCTGTGATAAGCCAAATCAATTAAAGTTAAAGCCCTATAGAATAAATCAAGAATTAAGATGACAGCAGCAATATTTAATATACCGTAACCTAAAACACTGAAGCGAGCGTGAGAATTTCTGTTATTTCAGAGAGTCTAAAGGCCTGGTCTAGATGGACAGCCTTGGGGTTCCCTAAAGAGGGGAAAAAAAAAGGATCAGTGGAAAAGCTTAACCATTCAGGTCTGAGTGGTTAAGTGGATTTTGACAAGTCCCAAAGGGGTTTTGATGAGAAGGGTCACACTATGACATGCACACTGTCAGTCACACACAGACGGCAAGGAGGATACCTGGCCTTGTTTGAACTGTATTAGTGAGGTCTCAGACACAGCTCTGCTCCCACTTTTCTTGCTGTCAGTCACCGAGCAACTGCTTACAGAGACAAAAGGGCAGCTTCACTGAATAGGATATTTCTCATACTCTAATACAAAATATACACAAAACAAACAAACAAACAAAAAAAAAAAGTTTTCTCACATAGCAAGGAGGTGCAAGGACAGACCCCCCCCCAAAAAAAAGTTGATTAAAACCAGCCTTGAAAAATATAAAGATCATGCCACAAAGGGAAAGCAGCCAGGGATCCCGATTAAAAAGGGTGCATGTGAAACGCCTAAGAAGATTAAAAGGGCAGACAGGAGGCACAGAACCAACCTTTTGTCTACAACACTAACTCTTGCAAATCCCAGTGGGATTTTAAACATTAGCTGAAATCACATAGGACAAATTTAAATGCAGGAAACTGCAGCCTCCAACAACCACTCAGCTTTAAAACGCAACATAATTCACATCTGGAAATATGTGTAATCATAAAAGCATCCTGTAGATTTTTCTGGATCTTGTTTTGATGTAGCTCGTAGATTGTCGCTGCTCCTTGGAGCATGTTTGATTCAAAGATCAAATGGCAAATCATCTCCTTTAAATTTATGTCAAATTACATGGATGAAAATCCTCTGTGTATTTAATCCCTGCTTGGATGGCAGTGCATTTGTGGTCTGGGCAGCATGTAGATTGTTCCCATTCCTTGAAGCATGTTTAATTCAGTGCTGCTGAGGAAAAAAAAAAAAAAAAACCTGCATACTTTTCCTTTAAAATTCACCAAGTTCATACCAAGAAATACCATGTGTATTCACACATTGCTCTATGAATGGTTCTGGGCTTTTCATGAAGCGGCTTGTGGATTGCTCATATCCCTGGACCATATTTAATTCAAAAGTGCTGAAATTACTTCATCTGCCCCTCACCCCATTGCTTGGGTAATTACCCTTGGGCGGCTGTGCTGTGATCCCATGAGACGCGAAAGTCAACTGGCAACTTCTTTGGCTGCATCGAGTAAGCCGCTCAGCTCACCCCTCACGAGAGCCCGACGCCCACTGACCCTCCTGAGATGCAATGCAAGGGCAGCTGTCAATCACAAAATGTAAGATCATGAAGCCCCCAGAATGAGGTCATTCTGCATGGTGTGAAAAACAAGCAAAGTGCCCTAAAAACAGAAGAGAAAATACCTCCGGCGGGCTTTTCTCTTTTAAACATTTCACGGGGAGGGAAAAAAAAAAATGGAGAGGAGGATTTCACTTGACTTGAAAAACTTCACAGCACAGTGCACAGCAGTAAGTGATATAAAGAGTAGCAGAAGACTAGACCTTTGGCCAGAAAACAGATTAGAGCAACCTAAGAAAGAGTAAGCACAGAATGGCAAAATTCTGTGATATTAACATTTAACCTGCCAGCCTAATAAAGTTGAGACTGAAGGGCACAAATAATGTACAGAATATAAGGATGAGGCTCAGTTTTGAAATCTTGGATTTAAAAAATGGACTTCTGACAGCAACCGTTTTGCACACAGGTGTGTGCCAAACTGAGGAAGTTTCCTAATACACCCCCTCTTCTCTTTTATGAATATGCAAATTGGGCTCTACTTCTGTCCACACCAGCTCCTCTGTACATGTCTGAACAAGAAGTGGGCTGCGGGGGTTGGGAATGGGCTTTAACCTGCCCCAGGGCAAGAGGCGGGGAACACCCTAGACAGATCACCAGTTCAGTACGGGGCTCCAGTATTGAAATTCTTGGGTCATAGTGAAATAGGAAAATGATGAGTGATTGTTTAATTTTCTAGCACGAACTACTTAGCAACTTGTCATCATGACACCGCCTCCATCTGCTCAGCTGTGACACATGCGCTGTAAACAATAGAGCTGGAGGCTCTCTGTTATAAGAACTATGATGACAATTTCTAAATTACCCCAAGCATCTGCTAAAAATATACATGTACACTCAGCGATCACTGCATTGGAGTTCAACTCCTCATTAATACAAATGTCTAAGAAGTCAATCACATGGCAGCACTTAATGCATATAATTCGCACAGGCTCAACAAAATTGGACAACAGAAGATTTCCTGAACACGATAATAAATTCACTGTACTGAAATGGCCTCCACAGTCACCAGATCTCACTCCAGTAGAGCACCTTTGGGATGTGGTGGAACAGGGGACTCACATCATGGATGTGCAACCAACAAATCTACTGCAACTTTGTGATGCTATCATCTCAATGCGGACCAAAATCTCTGAGGAAGGTTTCCAGCACTTTGCTAAATCTATGCCACAAAGAATAAAGGCAGTTCTGATGGCAAAAGGGGGTCCAACCTGCTACTATCAGGAAGAGTGTACACTGGAGAAAATACACAGGTATACATTACATATGTATGAGGCCAATAATGTCCAGTAGTGGTTGAGCCACTTGGTTGACCTGATCATGGAAACAAACACAAGATTGTATTTACCTAGCACCATGTTTCACAGAGGGCTACTGAACTACACTTTCTTGGGGAGCAACTGAAGCTGTGACCTTTCTGCGGGAATTCCTGAGTAAGATGTTCCTGACTACAATTTTTGTCTAGCCAGAGCCAGTTTGTCCTCTAGACATGCCAGCTGGCTTTCTCCTCTGGGAGATCTGTTTCTCAGAGACCTGCATCTTCACACTGCAACGATGAGCTTCCTTTGTTTGGAAAACTGTTCTCACGGATCGCACATACTCCGTATGACAACAGCATAGAGAGCTGCTGACAGTGGCTCCTGTCCAACTTGATTTTCCTCCTCCTTCAAACTCTCAGTTGATTGGTCTCCTCCAATGTAACTCCTTACAGCCACAGCATCCATTAATGTCCAAAAAATATAACAGTGAATACACAATTTATTATAATGCAGTACACATTTTTCCCCACTTCTTATTCTCTCTAAAAGGAGCAGGATTTAGTAAAAGAAAAATTTTGTGCAACACAGTGCTTCATGTGTCAAGAACCTTGACTTAGTGATTAAATATGCATAGTCACTCAACGGAATTGATCGCTTGCTCAGTATCTGGCCTTTTCTTGAGGTCGACATCTGGTAAAGTGTTAAGATTTTCTCAGCCTCACTTTTAAATCAATATACCTTATTAAAGTTTCATGTAAATTAAAAAGTAGCATTCACTTAATAGCAAGATGCCACCGTGGCTGCTCTATATTGTCAGGCCGTTTTTTTCTGCTGGCCCCCAATGAGGGTTTAGTCAGAGTCAAAGGAAATTCATCCAGCACTGTACTCACTTTTCTAATCCAGTTTTATTTATTTGGGTTTCATTTACTTAGATATACTCTAACAGGCATTTTTTTTGTGTGTATCGAATAGCCATAACTAATAGAAACAGGCATAGATTTTTGCTAAATAGAGTAACTGAGACGTAACGTTGGTACTGTAGGTATAAAGGGTGACACTATGAAAAAGTCAATCAGTGCTTCTAACCTGACCCAAGCTGTACAATAACCTAGTAGTACGTTAAAATATTTCATGAATACTATAAATACTTTCTGCGTTACAGGTCCTTGAAGTACAATGTGTCCAAACAAAAGTGTCGGAGCTATTGGATGTTTCCCTCTAAAACTGAGTAAAAGGGACATGCCATCTGATACCAAAACAAAATTATCAGCAAACTGCAAAGAGAGCATCCACTGATCCTGAGACCATCTGTGATTCAGGCCCTTCTGCATGCTCAAACTGCAAGGATTTTAAAAACCTTCTCCAAGACCTACAGTAAAGTTGTTTGATTGATGGAATGAGTCCAAACTATTATCAAGAACACATGAACACCTACAATGTTTCTACATTCTAGAGTCATGAGCTACATTAGCAAGTGTTAAATTCTGACTATATTAGAAAATTATTTTGGCACAGAAGGAATTATGGCTAGAATATGAGTCTGATGTCAAAATGTAGACAAAAAGGAGACCATATGCTATAACAAGTCACCTATCCCACAAGGTGACATGATCCAAATTTACCCAAAAAACGCTCCAGTTTTCTCCACTGAATTAACAAAACAGAGGAAGTATCCAGGGTTGCGGTTTTGCTATTAAAAAAGTTATACAACAGAGATTTTTGCCTTTAAATTGTGATTCTTGGAGTTGGTGTAAAATTGATTTGGCTGCTGTATTTAACAGAGCTCAAATGTGTTTTTCTGCCCAGAGAAACTAATGTGAAAATATAACTGCTTAAAAATTGATTTACAAAGCAGCAAATTTCAACCTACCGTTATGTATTCTGAGGGCCTGTAAGTAGGAAAAATCATATAATATGAGGATAAATAAAACAAAACAAAACACAAGAACAAAAAATAAAGGCAAAAAAAAGAAAAAAAAGAAAAAGCAATTCTGGGTAGATGGGAATTTTTTCCAGATGAGAAAATTTTCACAGGATTCTATGCAGTCTTGTGGAAAATTAAGCACAACCCATTATTCAGTACAAGGTCAGACTTTAAGAAGGGGGTTGCCTTGGTATTGGTTGAGATGTCCCCGCTAAGAACGTGTCAATTGCAAAATTGCTTTAACGCATTGTGAATCAAAATGGCCACACCTGGTTGTGGTCATAGCAAACAGGTGAAGGACCTGTGCCAAGCAATCAACTCAATTGACTGGGGGGGATATCCCTACCTGTGCAAAATCACAAGATTTTTGCCTTTAAATTGTGACTCTTTGAGTCACTGCATTAGTTTGTAGAACCACCTTTACCAACAATTGCTTGAAGTAATCATTTTCTGTATGACTATCAGTCTCCCACATCATTTTGGACGAATGTTGGCCCACTCTTCTTCACAATGTAGCTTCAGTACATTGAGGTTTGCAGGTATTCATTCATGCACTGTTCTCTTAAAGTCTGGCCTCAGCATTTCAATCAGGTTGAGGTCTGGACTTTGGGCCATTGCAGCACCTTGATTCTTTTCTTTTTCAGCCATTGTGTTGTAGATTTGCTGTTATGTTTGTGATCATTATCATATTGCATGACCTAATTTCAGCCAAGCTGGACAGATGGCCTCACATTTGACTCCAGAATACTTTGGTATACAGAGGAGTTCATGGCCAACTCTGTGATGGCAAGGTGCCCAGGTCCTGTTGCTGAAAAACAAACCCAAATCATCACCTCTCCACAACCATGATTGACAGTTAGCATGGGACGTTTGGTCCGATTTTCGATTTAGTGATTTCACAACAACTTCTATCAGATAAAAAAACAACAAAGTGCCTTTATGTTAATCATTCTACAACTATTTCCATCCTTTCTGTTTTTCCTAGTATATTGTCAGTCCCCTCTCTACTTATCTAAAAATGTTACATAAAAATGAGATCCTGCATGAGAGGATCTGAGCAGTCATATTGTACAAGTATTATATTATCTTTAATAATGCAAAATGCTTAAACCGTATCAAACAAAGCAAAAGCACTCGGGAATAAATATCCAATAATCAAATTAATGCATTATAAACCTTCTCCCTGCAGCTGACTCTACAATTCACATAATACTTTAAGTGGTTCCTAAATGCATTTCACAACAATTGATAGAATAAATGAGACTTCAAAAATATTTGAAGGGAAAGTACTCCAGTTCTAGTTTTCAGGATCAAGGTCATGGAGACATTACTGGAAATCACAGAAAAAATAATCACAGTGATTATACAATGGCTTGTTGGTGATCCTAAGCAAATACTCATCACTGTGAGAACTAAAATATTCTAATTTAGTTGGGTCTATTTCCTTTCCAGCCACCACACTGTACTGGGAACCCTCTTGCCTTTCTAATAAGCTCTTAGAGGATTATTAAGATTTAATGGCCAATAGATAATTTTCTCAATCCAGAAACTCTAGCCCTCAGTCCAGCCCTTTCGTCATCACATGCAAGCTTTTATTAAATCGCTTTCTCTTTCCTGCTTTATTTATGCGTATTCATAACTTTTCATTTTCTTATCTCTTTTGTCCCACTTTTCTCTCCATTGTTTGTCTTTATCTTTCTTTTTTAGGCCCAGTGTATTTTCTCCATCATTTCTTTATAAATGTCACCCAGTCTGCCTGCCACTTCAGACTACAGTCAGATGATACATTAAAAGAGGCATTAGACTTGATTATATCATACATCCCCATTCTCAGACATTCTAATTTAAGACCATGCTATTAAACATGAATAAAGAAAGATTATTATGTGCTTTTGGACTCCAGAGGTGAAATAAAGGTCATCAACTGTTCAGGCTGGTGGTGTAATTGTGTAGGGGATATTTTCTTGGCACACTTTGGGCCCCTTAGTACCAACTGAGCATAATTTAAACACCACAGCCTACCTGAGTATTGTTGCTGACCAACTGGTTCCTTGGAGATGACAATGAGTTGACTGTACTCCAATAGAGCACATTTGGGATGTGGTAGAATAGGAGATTTGCATCACTGATGTGCAGTTGACAAATCTGCAGTAACTGTGTGATGCTATCATTTCAATATGGACCAAAAATATCTGAGAAACGTTTCCAGCATTCTTATTGAATCTGTGTCATGAAGAATTAAGGCAGAAGGGGGTTCAATCAAGTACCAGCAAAGTGTACCTAATAAAGTGTCTGTGAGTGTGTGCAAAAAGGAAAAATGGTCTGAAACCTCAAAGTTTAGGCTTGAATTTGAAGATTTCTGAGTGTTGGATGCCCCTGAACACCATTTAATAAAACTACAACAATCAGAACACCATGGCAGTGAGTGACAAAAATGTAAATATATGCAATAAGTTGCTAGTTAGCATGCAAAACCTGACCCATATTAGACAGTTGGGTGTGATTGGTCCAACACAGGCAGGGCCAGGCGAAGATCTACATGAAGGGGGAGCCAGGCACATTCTGCCAGAGCCAAAAAAACATGAGCTCTCTGATATGTCAAGTTCCCAAGCCATGTCATCGATTAATTAGTGTGAAATTGCGTTCTAGCACGCGAGTAATGTTCAAAAATTTCACAGAAAAAAACCCACCAGAAATGCTTCC
This sequence comes from Pterophyllum scalare, assembly GCA_024447675.2. Taxonomy (NCBI): domain Eukaryota; kingdom Metazoa; phylum Chordata; class Actinopteri; order Cichliformes; family Cichlidae; genus Pterophyllum; species Pterophyllum scalare. The sequence goes on from JAMQGT020010619.1 coordinate 36,191, forward strand.
ACATGGATTAGCTTTCAGGAGACTGAAAAGAAAGACTTTATTAAAACATGGAGAAGTAAGATATAGTTCATCAAGATATACCGAAGCATTTATGATAGAGATGTAAAAAATTAAATACACAATGAGGCAGATACCAAATAATATGCAGTTCCTGCTAGATGGTTCACTACTAGAGCTGCAGCGAGGTGTAAGGGTGGCAACCAGGAGTATTTTCACTACTGTTTAATGGTTTGTTTTTAATGATGAAATAGCTGCTGATTAATTCTTTAATATAGATTTTACACCATTTTTAGGGACTCCTTTCTTGCATCACAAATTATCTTGGTAGACAAAAGCTTAGTTAAAATGCAGACTCAGCTACAGACTGCTGATTCTCTCAGCCACATTTGGCTGTGTAATTATGTGTGGAGAAATCTAAATGACCCTGGTGGTTGAGTTAGTTTGTTAGCTATTGCAATTGGTCATGAACTGGCGGCAAGCCTCTGGATTCTGCTCATACAAGCACAGATTAGCAAACTCCCCACAGAAACAGAACTAGCTCACATTTTATTTTTCACTGTAGTTTTCAGGTTGATTGAACAAGCTCTACTGCACGAACAACATCTCCAGTTTCAGACCAATGTAACTTGGTCTATTATGAAGAGGAAAAAAACCCAAAGCGTGTTGTCATCATGTGCATATTTGTCTTGGTATATAAACATTTAACAGATGAAATCAAACAGGAAGGTCACCTGCCAACTTCTGCTTCACCAAAGGTTATAAGGGTAATTTTTCCTTTGCTCTGTCCCATCCTGCAGGCCCAGCAGATACAATACCTGTCGCAGAGTTTCCTGTCATTCCTCACAGATATGCACAGCTTGCATTTCTTTGTAGCTTTGCTATCACCACTATCACTGGAACACTCACATCCTTTTTTGTGTTTGCTTTTTAAAAATAGGTAAATGTTAACGCAAAACAGCCATAAGAAACGTGCAGAGGTTGTTTGGACCAAACAGTGCAGTTTCCTCCCACTGTCCAAGTACGAGTCTGTGCAGGAATGTAGTGTGTTTGAAGAAAAATCATGGTTGCAAAGCAAGCAATTTCTTAATTTTTTTTATTCAGAAAGTTACTTGACTGTTCCCTGTCTCTCCTTTTGGAATCTGAAAGTTAGAAAAGTCAATACTGCAGTCTGAGTTTTCTACTATCAAAAGCATCTTTCCTGGTTTTACTTCCAGTTGTTCATGTGTTTAATTTCACTTCAGCAGATGATGCTATGTGGAAAGGCTGACTATTTATTGGTTTGGCTCAAGATAAACAAAGAGAGCAGCCAGAAATACAAGCCAAAACATCCCTGTAGCAACTGACTGGAGCTTTTACAGGTACAAGGGAGCAGCTGTTTATATGGCACACTGTCAGTGTTGCAGCATAACAAGCTCTAATTAATGTATAAACTGAAGAGCGTCACTCTAGGCAGCCCGTATTTTGCAAAGACAATAATAATTCAAAATAATATTTGAAAACATGATATTCAGACATATACAACAGATGTTGGAAAATATTTGCTTTGTTTATTATTGTAACATCAATCATAAAATTTATATTGCTTTAACTAAAGTAAAGATGGCTACATTTTTCAAAATAAACTGCAATGCAAACAGAAATTCTGCTTCCAGATACAGCTCTCACTTTATAAAAGATGACATCAAAAAAATCTGGCACATGGTCAGACTCGTTTCTGTGGCTCCTTTTCTGTGCATGACTCCATTGTATGGCTCTTTAAGATCTGGCCAGCTTGTGTGACACTGACACAGGCACCAGATTAACCAGTGAAGCAGAAAATAACTATTTTGCAGTGGACTTTATCCACTGGGCATCATTAGCTCAAACAGAGTAGTGACTGAATTCCACAGATGTTCAGTTGTTAACATCAAGATTATATAAAAGGTCAACTGATTAGATCATTTAAACGTACATCGGTTGTCTCAATGGGAACCCAGAATCTCAGTCTCAATACTGATCATATGAGGACAGAGCCAAACTGCTATTGTTTGGCCTCCATCTTATGTCATTGTGTATTGATGGACGTAATAAAAGTCAAACGTAATTACAATCAGAGCGCTGCATGGAAGCCGTATGAGGACATCCACTAGAACAACTTTCATGAATGGCAACGGCTGAAACACTGTGGTGGGAGAAGTCAGGGTACATGGGACAAGATAAATATAAAGTATGATAATCTGCACACACACACACACACACACACACTCTCTTAAAATGTTTTGGGACTGATACCTAGTGGCATGACTCAAAGTGGGTATATACATCTCTTTAAAGTTTTGACTATAGTGTATAAAATTATTAGGAGAGGGCTAAAATGTGAGTCTTCAAAGACAGATAAACAGCTGCATATAGCAGAAGAAATACACATGGAACAATTGACTCATTCCTCAACAACTAAAGCAGGAGCCCTTAGAAAACTATGGACTAAATGCTCTGCCTGATAATGGCTCAAAGCCTCATTTCCATCAAAGCCTGATGAACATTTTTAGACTCATTTATTGTGCTGTGAATCTGTCATTTCCTATTTTTTGTTATTCTCTCCACTCCCTTCATCCTATTCTGTTGTGTATTCCCTTGTCAAAGGGAAAAAAAATAAAGTAAAAGGAAAGTGATTTCTTCGCTCTTAAAAAATATACTCAGATATGCTCAGATAATTGTACCTAATGAACTTTCTTCTTTTCAGTATAATATACTTTTCAGCTAATACAACAGCCTAAACACCTCTCTCTCTGGCTTGAAAGCCAAAGAATACAAATGAGTTTTAAGGCATACTTCAAAAACATTGACCAAATTTATGCCACTGCATGCATCTCACACTGTAGCTCTGAATAAAACTTTGTGGACTCACTGACCTGCAAGAGCGACTCTGCATACTGTAACTCATACATGCGAAGCAGTTAATCTATCTTAATAAATGAGAAAGGGATGTAGATAATTAAAAGCAAAGCAATTTCTATAGTATAGCAGCAAAAATGTGTTATGTACATACACTGGGTCTGAACCATAAATATGTCATTTCACAAAGTTAATAAGATAATAGATGAACACAGTCACATTTCTCATGTAGACTTTATTGGCCCCTACGGAAGCCATTACGTGATTAACTGCTTAAATAAAGGGCACAGTGCATCAGATGTGGCTTTAACCTTGACAAAGATATTAGGACAAGGAAGGAAATGCAATCTATATGTGGCACATTTTGTACACAGTACGTGCTTAAGACACTAATCCATCTCCATACCCTGAAGACACAATTTAATCTTCACTCCACAAACAGGAGTGAGCCTCTGCGTAAAGGGAAATTATATACCACACACACACATCTGAGGCTTTAAAGACCCATTTGTTCTTAGCCATGGACACACATGCACAATAAAGAAATATCAACATGTAAAAAAGCCTTTATATGCTAAAATCCACCGTGGGATGCTGTAATAATAAAACTAACCCAAAAGCCAAGAAGCCATATTTTACTTCATGGATTTACATCCATGATTGAACCTGCTCGGGTCTGTCTGCGTCTCATGTCAACCATGTAAAATGTCTTGCACTTTCAATCAATTTTTCTGCAAGGTTGACTCCAGAGAGGAACTTAAAAAAAAAAGCTGAAAGCTAAATGTCAGCGGCTCTGAGCTCTATCAAGCTTACTCCACTTCAAATGCTTTTTACATGCTAATTCGCTGGGTTTATCGTGGGTATGTTTCATTAGCAAACACTTTGAAGTCTAATATTTTAAAGTTCAAAACGTCAAGTAAGAGACAACTGATAAACATCAGCTGAGTGATACGTTCAGACGCGCGTTAAAGAGAAACATCAAGGCACGATAAATATTCAGTGAGTGAATCAGACCCACAAAGGGATGAAGCCTGCCTGCAGGGAAAGAAACACTGGCACAAACAAGACTTCCTCAAGGAACTTCTGCAATGTCATGTCATGCAATGCATTTCAAGAATAACAAACAATATAACTAGAAAACTCTGAGGAATAAGTTTGTACACTAAGCGTGGGTGCATTTATGTATCCAGAAATGTAAAAATTAATTTGGCATGACATGCTTGTTGTATCTAAAACTTTTCAACTGTTCAGTTTCCAAGCACTGTGTGGTACTGTTGTCAGATAGTGATATTGTAAGAGTTTCTTTAACAAATCAGTGTGATAATTTTTTTTTTATACAAACAACATGCAGTGTACAAAATGTTAATTCACTGGAGAGGACTGGTGAAAAATAAAAATGCACTGGTCAAACATTTATCCACCTGTCTGTCCTCTTCCACTTATCCAAGGTATATATATTTTTTTACCTGCCACAATTATGAGTGACCTTTTGAGTTGATAAGGTATCAACTCATTAACATTTTATTCATCAATGTAGTTAAACGCTGAACAAAATTTTACTTAATATATTTGGGCTTAAAGAGTCCTAACCAAACATGAGTGTAAGTTGGAAGGTCTTGTTGAAACTATTGACGCCCTCATCCTTTTAATGAACTCAAATTCTCACTCTGTAGCATAATTAACCATTTTCCACTGTTATCACTGTACAACTATTCATTAAAAACACATTTGAACATCATTTGTATTAATGATCCATCTATTGGGATATTCCCACACAACCATCTCTAGGGCTTACAGAAAACGGTCTGAAAAAAGAGAAAATATCCAGTGATCTGCAGTTGTCTGGAAAAAATTTCCTTGTTGCTGCCAGCTTTCAGAGTATAATTACCAGACTGCTTTGAGCTGATGGGAAGGCAACAGTAATTCAAATAACCACTTGCTTCAATCAAGGTATGCAGTAGAGCATCTCTGAACACACAGCATGCTTATTTTTGAAGCAGATGGCCACAGCAGCAGAAGACCATACCAGGTGCCACTGCTATGAGCTAAGAAAAGGAAACTGAGGCTACAATTTCTGCTGGCTCACAAAAACTGGACAACAGAAGACTGCTGTCAATCAACGATTCAGGTGTTGATACAAGGCAGTGTAGTGATGTGGAGGATACTTTCTTAGCAAGCTTAAGGCCCCTTAGTACCAACTGAGTATTCTTTAAATGCCACAGCAGTATTGATGCTGACCATGTCCATTGCTTTATGACCACAGTGAACCCATCTTCTGATAGCTGCTTTCAGCCATCATCTCAAACTGGTTTCTTGCATGTGATATTGAGTGCACTGTGTACTAATCTTAATCCAAGAGAGCACCTTTGGGATGTGGTGGAATGAGAGAGCAACTGTGCTGCACCACGGAGCAACTGTGTTATGCTTCTATGTCAACATGGACCAAAATCTCTGAGAAATGTTTGCAGCACCTTGTTGAATTTGTGTCACAAAGAATTAAGGCAGTTCTGAAGGCAAAAGGAGGTCCAACCCAGTACTACTAAGGTGTAACTAATGAAGTGACCCATAAGCTTATGAAACAAAAATAAACTTCAGTGAATATTTTTGTTTTACATGTATTGTATGTCTCATACTATGATTTGGTCATTAAAGTGGCCCCTTTCACATTATGTTTATTCAACATAATTGTAAGCATTAAATATGACATTTGGCATTGATGTATGAAAAACATCAAAAGGAAGCCCTTTCATTAAACAAGTTTCTTTTCCATTTAGTTTGCATTTGAGAGATCCTTTCAAACTGAATTTCATCATCTTAACCATTAGTGCTTTTCAAAGACATTTTTAACACACTAACAGTACAGGACAGATGTATTTTCGTACAGTATGGAATTTTCTGACAATTTCATCTCAATCGACCACAATCATCCTCTGTGTTGCACAATTCAGGAAATCTGGACTCCTGTTCCTACAAGAGTCCTGATGCTACAGGACTAGCCACATTACCTAATCTGCCTCCAGTTGGGTAAGATTGGGGAAAATGGTGGTTTGTTTATCAAACTGCAACACAGACAGCAGCATGCATTCACATATTTTAATTCAGTCAGCAGACACAACATGAAAGGTCAACACACACCTGTACTACCATCTATATGTACAGTTTCTGAGCTATAGTCTTTTTGCACATCTGTTTTCTATTATTCGCTTTCATTAAGGCCTGTGCTAAATCAGTGGTTTTGTTTTTCCATATTTTTTTCATGAAATATATGATTTGCTTTTGTTGAATGATGTTACAGTATTTTCCACAAATCAAAGTGACATTTTTCTGTCATGTACAGGACCTCCAAACCATGCCACCACCCACAGTAGAACCTTTTCACTGAACTTAAGATTTAAATGCCAACCAAAGCTTGGCATGGTTCATGACAGTGACATAAAAACTATGCGACATTTACGAAACTTTCTGCTAGATGTAAACTGTCTTCTTGGATAATAGTCAAGAGGTATGTAGCAGGTAAAAAAGAAAAAAAAAGTTCTAAATGAGTCAGGCTCCTCACATTGTTTTAATATTCATTAGATCTATGGCTGGGGGACTACCGCACTCAGTAATGAATCACCCTGACCACGATCTGCCAGACATGGGGCTTGAGGTCCTGGTGCTAGCCCGCTGGCCTCATTGTGCCATATGGAATTGTTTTTTAAAGCTTGTCTGTACTAATTCCAGTGAAAGCCAAGCGTACGCCAACAGACATGCCAACTTCTGAAACCTGCAGTTGCAAAGGTGAACCCAAGGCTTCAGTATCTGCTTCAGCTGTCATCTTTGGGAGGATAACTGTGGGAGCCCGCAGCAGCATGGGAAGACAGGTCAGGGTTATTCATGAATGCAGTAGTTAATGGGCTTCCTGTCAGTCTGCCAGATCAAACTCAGAAGGTATCAAACCAACACTCACCTACTCCACCCTCAGGGTGTAATTGAGAAAATGACTGTCCAGAATGCAATTCTCAAACAGTGGTGGAATAGCAGTAGTAGTAGTAGTGGTGGTGGTGGTCAAACAATGCAATGTATTTTATAAAGATAGACACCTTTATTCGATCAAGGATGAACCAACTCCTATTTACACAGATGCCCTGCATGTACATTATACAATATAAAATATATGCCAGCATGGCTTTAAAAAATAAAACACAAACAGTTCTCAGCTTAAACAGTTCTTGCTGCCATTGTTACTGCTACTATTACTACTTCTATTGCTATTTTAGCTGTAATTATTATTTTTATTTTAACTCCTGTGACAGATGAACTTCCCAAATATGGGATGAATAAAGCCCTCTGTGACTGGCCATGTTATCGGGGTGGAGGGGTTTGTGTGTCCCAGTGATCCCAGGAGCTATGCTTTTGCCCCTGGAAGGGTAAATTGGTCCTGCGGAGGGGCCATTCAAAGAGCAATTCAGGAATACCCTATGAAGGCAAAAAGAACAAGGGGCCAGCTCACCCTGCCTGGGACAAGGTTACTGGCCCCCACCCAGTTCCTAGGCATGGGTAGGGGGCTCAAGCACCCAACTGCTTGGTGGCTGGGCTTTAGCCTTAGGGTGATAAGTAGTACTGCCTGGATGAGCTGGAAGAGGTGGCCAAGGAGAGAGAGAGATCTGGGTTCTCTCTTAGACTGCTGCCCCCATAAACCTGCCTCATATAAGCAGCAGAAGATAGATAGGGAGATGGATTAAATATAGGATTTCTTATAGGATTTTTATATTTTACATTGTAAATCTATATCACAAAAAATAATCAACTGAAGTTTTAAAATAAGTGTAGTGAAGGACTGCCTGCGCCCTGGCTCTGCTGCAAGTATCTCTGGCAGAAAGGGGATGGCTGCTGTCAGCCTGCAGCAAGGTTTACCAGAAATCTGACAAATTTAAACCTAAACAGTCTGTCAGGATACACACAGTTTTTATTTTAGCTATCACTTTGTGAAACAAATCAGGCATGGATGGAAGCGGCTAAAAAGATCACTTTTCTTTACATTTAAACTATCCAATCAGGTGATTTGATGAAGGACTTTTACTGTTTCTTAAAGTAAAAATACTGACCAAAAAAAAAAAAAAAACTTGACTCATTAGTGAGTATCCACTTCAGCCAGTTTGCTTCACTGGTGAATTGATCGGTGGAAACACCATTACTGGTCCAAATGGACCAGTGGCTGGCCAGCCAACTTGCCCAACAGACTTTGCTGACTCAGAGCCTCAGGCCAGTAGGCTATTAGTTATATTGAACCCTGATATGGCAGTGTTTTTTTTTTCTTATTTTTGTATATTTATTTATAGCATTACTGACCCAAATAGGTGTATGATCTTAATTACTTTTTGCAAGGTTTATTTAAATCCCTCTGTACCTTCTATAAAGAGGTTAGGATGGATTTAACCTGCTTTGATAGTATAGCTTTTGTGATCATGTTTAAAAGGTTTTCATTTTTTCTAATCCCAGAGGTAGGTGTTTTCACAATGTAAACTGTTCAATGAGGCCTGTGGATAACTGTGACATTGCTCACCTATGTTGTACTGGGTTTAGCCTCACATGTCTAGACAATTCTAGGTAAGTAGCAAATGTCACTTCAATGTTCTTCAGTACTTCATGATGCTGTGCTGGTGAGGCACCTTATGCCCTACCCATTAGAGCATAAAGAAAGGAGCACTGCTCATCCCCTGGTTCTTTGATGTGTGATCTGATAATGTCAAAGTCAGTCACTACAATTCCTATGCAGTCTCTTTATGAACCATCCCAGGCAACATATGGTTGCATACAATTCCTACAATATGAGCAATACTAGATTGAACTTATGAATATTCTCCACAGTTGTCTGAATAACACTTTTATGACCAAAATGGACACAACATTCTATATATGCATAACAGGACATTTTAGTTTGAGTATTTAACGTAAAAATTCCCAGTCTCAGCACTACAGCGTGCCAGGATACTGCATGAAAAAAAGTTTAACAACAATAGCAGTAGTATTCTCATATTTAATTTTACTATCAGGATAATAATCTAACTGCTTCCAGAGGTTAAGTCTCCCAGCTGATCACTATCGGTTTACTTCTAATCAATTAGACATCTTAGCATTTACCTCTTTACTGGCACGACGCCGTCTTCTTTTTCACTGGAAATCAACCAAAGCGGCCTCCAACAGCCAGTGGCTTAACGACACTATGTCTCTTCTAAAATTGGAGAGGATTAGATATTCACTGAAAGGCAACATTGATAAATTCTATGACATCTGGCACCCACTTCTGGCATTTTTCCACTCTCCCCACTCTCTGCTCCTTGACTGATGTTTGATGGACTCTCCCCCTTTTCTTTGTTTTGTTTTTTTGTTTATTTTATATGTGTGTGTGTGTGTGTGTGTGTGTGTGTGTGTGTATATGTGTGTGTGTATATATATATATATATATATATATATATATATATATATATATATATATATATATATATATATATATATATATATATATATATATATATATATATATATATATATATATATATATATATAGTCTCATCTTGATATGTCCTAATATAAACCTTTTAGGAAGTGGACTGTAGGCCTTATTTATTATGGTATACAGCACCTCTTTTGTGCTAACATTCTTTCATCTTTATTTGTGACACACAGGTGCTGTGTGTTTTATGTTCTGATTTATGCTGTATAAGCAATACTATTTTCTGCCTCATTGTCCTCCTTCCTTAATAAAAATATTAACACACACACAAAAAAAGAGGTTAAGTCCAGAGACCTAATAGTAGAATGGGAGGCAGAGCCTCCTGCTACTCTCTATGAAACCAGTTCCCAGTTTAGACTTGGAACAAACACCCTCTCTATTTTCAAGATTAGGATTAAAACTTTCCTTTTTGATCAAGCTTATAGTTGGTGCTGGATCAAGTGACCCTGAAAACTCCTTAAGTTATGCTGCAACATGCCTAGGCTGCTGGGGGGTGGGGGTGGGGGGTGTTCCCATGATGCAATGAGTATTTCTTTTTCATTCACCTCTTTTTAATCTGTTTATACCCCACTCTGTATTTAATCATTAGTTATTATTAATCTCTGGCTCTCTTCTACAGCACATCTTTAGTCATATCTCTCTCCCCTCACCCCCAGCTGGTCATGGCAGAGGATTGCCCCTCCCTGAGCCTGATTCTGCTGGAGGTTTCTTCCTGTTAAAATTTCCTTCCCACTGTCGCCAAGTGCTTGCTCATAGCTAGTTGTTTTGATTGTTGGGTTTTTGCTGTAATTATTGTAACAGTCAAGTTTGGACACACCTTCTCATTCATGTTTTATTTTTTTCCCTACACTGTAAATTAATACTGAAGTCATCCAGACTATGAAGGAACACATAAGGAATCATGTACTAAACCTGAAAGTGTTGAAGAAACCAGAATTGTGTCTTAAATTTTAGATTCTTCAAAGTAGGCACTTTTTTTTGCTTTGATTACAGCTTTGCACACTCTTGGGATTCTCTCAGTCAGCTTCATGAGATAATCTCCTGAAATGGTTTTCCAACAGACTTGAAGGGGTTCCCACAGGTGCTGCACACTTGTTGGCTGTTTTTCTTTACTTACTCGAGTAGTTCTTGCCATAATATGGTTTAAAACATTACTTAAATAGGGCTATTCACTGTATACCAACTGTACCTGTTCACAACACAACTGATGGGCAAGAAATTCAAAAAATTAACTCTGGACAAAGCACAGCTGTTAACTGAAAGTCATTTCAGGTGGCTACCTCATGAAGCTGACTGAGAAAATGCCAAGATGTGCAAAACTGTCATCTAACCAAGAGGTGCCTACTTTGAAAAATCTAAAATCATAAAAACATATTCTGGTTTGCATAACACTTTTTTGTTAACTAAATAATTACATAAGTATTTCTTATTTAAAGTTTAACAATCTACAGTGCAGACTATTATTAAATAATAAAAAACACTGAATTAGAAGATGTGTCCAAACTTGACTGGTACTGTAAATAAAATTGAATTGTATTGACTTAACTTATGATCAGTGTTATACTTTTCCCACTTGTGTTAGTTTACATGGAAACTAGGGGATATATTTTTTGGGAAAAAAATATTCGGACTAAAGAGGAGAGGCAAATCCAGTGCCTATGTGCCTACATTAGTGCCTATGGAACTGGCAGCTTGTACATCTGGAAAGGCACCATTAATGCCAAAAGGTATATACAGGTTGTAGAACAAGATAAACTCCCATCCAGACAACATCTCTTTCAGGAAATGCCTTGCATATTTCAGTAACACATAGCTAAACTATATACTGCATCTATTACAAAAGCATGGCTTCATAGTGGACGAATCTGGGTGCAAAACTGGCAAGACAAGAATGGGACAACATTCCTCTCTCAAAAGTCCATCAGCTGGTCTCCTCACTTCTCAGACGTTCACATACAAAAGAAGAGGTGACGCTCACAGTGGTAAGCATGGCCCTGTCCCGACTTTAAAACATGTTGCCGATATATTCAAAATGAGCTTTTCATATTCTATATTGAATAAAACATGGGTTTTATGAGATTTGGTTTTTATTTAAATTTTACACAGGGCCACAATTTAGTTAGAGGTTATATTAATTTTCTTAAATGCTTAAATAAATTCAGAAAGTTCATAAAGTGAGCAAATTAGGTTTATTATTTTACCAGTGAGGGGGTGGGTTAGAAAGAGGGGTGTGAGCTGTTGACAAAAGGGAAGAGACTGGATGTCAAAGACTTAAGATTATGTTATGCTTATTCAACAGTTGTTTGATAAATTGCTTTATAAACACATTGAGATTTATACTGCTATTCTTATTCTCAGTTCTTATCATTTTGGCCCTGGTGGATTTCCTTTGAGGCTGTCAAAAATGGCAAAGATTTATGGCAGGTCAGCCAAAATTTTCTCTCCAGGAAAAGCCTTTAAGTGCACAATATGAGGTCTCCACTATCAACTAAAGGACAGAAGATGACACAAGAAAAATAAAATAAAACTAAAGAAATCAAACCAAAACAAAAATAAAAACGCGAACAAGGCTTTTGCTGTGTGTTGATGGTTGGTGAACGACTGTGGCAGTATAATACATATTGATTATATTTTATCGACTGGGAAATCGATTTACCGCTCAATCTACGTCCCTACCCTCACCTATGGTCATGAGCTTTGGGTAGTGACCCAAAGAATGAGATCAGGAATACAAGCGGCAGAAATGAGTTTCCTCTATAGGGTGGCTGGCCTCTCCCTTAAAGGTGGAGGAGTGCAGCCATTCGGGGAGGGGCTCGAAGTCTGAAGCCGCTGCTCCTCCAGCATCGAAAGAGAGCCAGTTTAGTTGGTTCGGGCATCTGACTAGGATGCCTCCTGGGTGCCTCTTGGGTGAGGTTGCTGCTTAGGCTGCTGCCCCAACGACCTGGTCCACGGATAAGCAGAAGAAAATGGATATGGATGGATGGATGGATTATATTTTAATCAATGCACTAGTGTCCCAATATTTTCAAGTAGCCTCGGTTTATTGATTTATTCTGAAAGTCCGATACCAAATGACTGCCACAATAGGAGACCTTTATCTCTTCATAATAATGTGGACTATGGACTTACTGCTCACTGTAGAAAGCCTCTCGTTCCCTCTTATGCAACAGTTCTTTAATCTCTGTGGCTGGCAATCTTGTAATCTAGTATTTCCACATTATTATTATGATGCCACTTTCTTTTACTGTACTATATTTTAGAGGCATTACGCTTTGTATTAATTGCATTAATTTTAAAAGCCTTAGTTACTAGTTATTCTGCAGATTTAGTTTTATTTTGAAAAAATATTAACTATTAAATTATGCCATTTATAGACTAAGCACAAACACAACCAGCTTTAGAAAAGTCTGCTACAACTACAGTATATACAAGCAATGTTGGTGTTCACAAGAAACACCCCCTGAATTTTGTGATGCAGCTGTTGAAGTGGCTCATAAATCTAAACATGGCATAATATTAAAATGTCATGTTGCCCTTTATTTAGATAATGAACCATGATGTATGCATGTGTGTATGATAACTGCGAAGGAAAAAAAAAACTCCTCTGTAAGAATAAGCTCCAAACTCAATATGACACTGTCAGATCTTTATAATACAGTAACTCAGACAAATTATTTTTGCTTCCTACAGTCCTGGAAATGTGTCAACAGCATTACAGCATTAACATGATAAATCTGCAACAGACAAAATACAGATAAACTTTATTCCTGACAACAATAACATTTGGAACAGACTTTCTTCACGGATGACAAAAATTTGTGAAAAACTAAACTTTTGTTTGAGTTACTTCAGTATTAACTCTTGGTCCACAACTGACTTCCTAAATGACTGAAACAGATTTCATCTCAAACTGTACAGTCACCATGTTGTCAGTCTGATCCCAGTAAGTAATTTTCTGGCTGTCAGTTGGTTAAACCTTTGCTCTGTTATTATTGCCAGTCAACCTTATACAGCCTACCACACAACTGGCCAAGTATGTACAGTGTTTTCATGATCGCACTCCCTAGGTTGCCTGTCATTACACTGCAACAGTTAGGTCTCTCTCCATTTCTTGGGGGTGCAAACAAAACGGACTGTGCATTCACAACTGTGCCAGAAGAAGATCTTTGTTTCAAATAATGATTGACTGCTATTGAGCCAATTAATTCCACCCTTGCTTGCACGACAGCACCATCGCAGAATGGATAAACCAAGTGAAACAGTCGTAGATTTCCGGCAGCTACTGATATCTGTTGCTCTGGTAAGGTAAAGCACAGAGGCTCTCCAACCTGACACGAGCCGTATCAAATCACCACACTGGCAGTGGGGGAACAGGGATTTAACCAACCTCTGCCATTATTTAGCCCACTTCCCTGCTAAGCAGATGCGTACTGACTGAACTATAATGCATCTCATCCTAATATTACACTAAGCCTACTTGGCACAAATGTCACGGGATGTTTATAACATTCATAGCCTGTCTTTTTGGACTTGCTGCTGGGCAGCCTGGCAGCTTTGTTCTTCAATAAAACAATTCCAGCACACAACCTCTGTGGATTTTGGGGTATCAACATGCAAGTGAATCGCTGTAGAAAACCCAAACACAGAACTGAGACGAAGCGGATGACTAGAGCATATCCACTACATTTCATGGTTTCACAGTTGTCATATTATTCTGAATGTAATGCATGTATGGTAAAAACCTGAAATCTGAAGTCAAATAGAATAATAATCTAATAGCCATTTGACAGAGGCATGTGCCTGAAAGGGACACTCACCCCCAAAATCAAATTTCTCTATCTTTCTTATGGCCAGTAGTGCAGTTCTGCAAGGAGACATTACTGCTGAGTTTGGTGCTTTAAACATCACAAGGCAAGTGCCATTTAGTTCAATTATATTCAAGCAAAGGCAAATATTTTCTACAGCTGATATCTTAAAAACTGGAGAGCTCACACCAAAACCACCTAGATGGCTAAATGATGCTACGGCTCAGAGTAAAAAAAATAATTATTTTATTCTGGGGTTAACTGTCCCTTCTAAATTTAACTGTAATTACCATACTTCATGTATGATTGTGGTCACGGTCTGTTTGTGGGTGTCTGTCTGACAGGATAAATTTAGATCTCAGTTGAATCTTTAAAAAGTCCTTAATCGCAGGCTTACACTAGGTAATTGTATAGTAACAGTAAAGACTACTGAAGTACATATTTTAGTGTATATACTTTGTTATCTGCTGCTTGAATAAGATGCAATGTGCATTGTGCTGTCTTGGCCTACTTTGAGAGCATATTCTACACTGGCAGTGAGCTAAGACTCAACAGCTTTTTTGTTATCCATGTACAAGAACACTGTAACTGCATCTGAAGAATAGTGCATTACAAAATAAAAGACAGGCCTACAAAATATAAATACAACTGTAAGAAAACAGAACAGAATACAACTAACTCGTCAGGGTTAAAGTATCAACAGGAAGAGTGTGGTCAAGGTGCTGTGTGACAGATACAAAGTAACTCTACTGCGGGGGGTGAATGACGTGGGTTTGGTATAATGCTTATACTCTAAGGATTAAATGGGTTTAAAACAAATATTGTTCTTACCGCAATGACTGCAGCACATCAGCCTGTCATACTGCTAGATGACACAACCCTGGCTACAGTTAGTCATACCCTTAGCATGCAACATTTTCCAAGATTTTAAGCTCCAGTCCTTTCTTGTGTTAATTCAAGGAACTTAACTGAATGGATTATTGGTGAGAACTTTACTCCAAAAGTGCCGAATGATTTTAACGTGCTACCGGATGTGCTCTGTGTAGCTAATGTCCTGTCATATCTACAGGGCTGAAAGATCTTTTCTCCTAACTAACTGCATATCAGCACATGCAACATAACATAGACTTTCAAATCCTTTTCAGTCCGTTACACAGACTGACAGTTGGAAAACACCCTCTGTACGGACACACACACACACACACACACACACACACACACACAGAAAGATTAAAGACTAAGCATATGAACAGCAACCCTAACCCTTTCACTAAGCCCTCCCAACAAAGACTGTACAATAAACAGTGAGACATTAGAATGTAAGCACACAAGAGACCTATAAAATCTTCCACCCACGCCACGACTACACAATCAAACAGGCTCCACACGGGAAAAATGAAATCATCCTCAACTTTTCTGGTTCTCGGTAGATGTCTAGAGGAAACTGACCAAAGGCTATAGACCTAAACAGTAGCTGTGTGTTGTAAAGATATAAAAAGTGACAATCAATATTTCACAACAGGCACTACTTCTTTTGTAGATACGCATAGTTGCACAGAGTGCAGCAATTTGGTTTGCCCTGATTCTTTCAGTTGATAACAACACTCACCCTAATGGTTTCCAAAACATACTCTTACAGCACTATCACTTTCTTTCAGCGTCCTAGGGAAAACCTAGTGGAAACTTCAAAATCTTACAGTACACACGAAGTAGTTCATTCAAGGCATTTGCTCACCGCCATCTACTTTCCCAGGAGGAACAGCCTGTTCTTTTTTTCTGTTTTTTAAAGAAACACTGTCAGTGAAGCAGAAAAAACACTGCTAAATATTATCCCAAGAGCTGCCACATGTTTACATGTTAGATATAAAAGATTTGCTTGGAAGAATTTTGGTGAAACTGATGAACAGAAAGACAGAATATAGGTAGAGTATCACTGCAGAGCCAGCACAAGGATCAGAGACAAGCTGGCAAGCAAAGTTTAGACAGTTGTTTCCCCAAGATTCATTCAGTAATATTCAACTTTACCTAACATAGGTAGTGTTTTATGACAGTACAGCATCTGATTTCCAGACAAAAATAATAAAACATCAGGCACACAAGCCCAAAAGGCCATGTGACAACGTATAAATGCTTAGAAGTTACAAAACAAGTGTCTAATGCCCCCCCACTTCCCCAGTAGATTCACTAACCATAAAATAACAATCTGGAGGCTTTTTATGTGTCTTTGTGGAGCTGCAGTGTGGTGCTCTGGTGCCAATGTTTATTGATAATACTAGGAACACGTAATCTAATTGAGCATAAGACAGAACATGACCTAAAAGGGGTCCTAGTAAAGCTTTTATGTTCATCTTGTACATACTTTTTTGCCTTCAAATTAGTCCTGTAATCTAGCAATATTTGCAAGTTCATATACCGTTTCATGAAACATTATTATCCCAGTGCATGCTGCAGTTCAGATCAGATAGGATGCTGCCAGCACAGTGAGTTGAATCTGTATCTCTGTCCTCCACCATTTTCTGGGACTCCATCTGATTCATGACTGTCCATCCTCAGATGTCCTCTCATCTCTGTGCCTTCTTTGTATGCAGGTTCTTGGAACTGTCCCATGCAAAATGATTTTCATAAGGCCTGACGAACAAGAGGCATGGCCATACCATCTCACCTTTTAAAAGACAAAAAAATTGTAAGGAGCTCAATTACCCACTCGAGCTTTCTGTGGATCTCTTCATGTTTTGTGTACAAGATGCATAAGATCGTCCTTTAGCATCTCATCTCTGCAAAAATTCTTCTTTGGAGTTCTGCTGAGTCTCCATGTTTTACAGGCATACAGCAAGACTGACACGACAAGACAGCGCAGCAGGTCGATTTTGGTGCACAGACATATGTTCTTGTCTCTCCAGATGATCTTAAGTCTTGCTGCTGCAGCTGTCGTCTGTCCTATCGTGTACTAACCTTTAACTGATATGATCAAACCAAGGAACTTGAAGGTCTTCACTGTTTGCAGTCTTGTCCCTCTGATTTTGAACTCAGAGTTTGATGCTTTTGGTACTAGTTCAGTACATGCAACCATCATCAAAGGGAAAACTGCTGATGCACTAGGATAGCTGTCAGCTTACGATAGCAATTGTTACACATAATTTGCAGGCCATCCAGTTTGAATTTCATGCACAAAATGACTAACAAACAGGACAGTCAGCACAACCTTGGTGTAAAGTTTGGTTCCTTTTCAAAATTAGTCAATTTCACTTGACCTTTACACTCCTATAAAGTTTATAAAACAGACAAGTGATACATCTTTGATGGGGCAGCAGAGACACTGATCTAACCAGCAACCTCAAATTCATTCCTTTAGTCAACCACTCTGACCTGGTTGAGAAGCACGACAAAATTTTGACTTATAAAATGAATGCAAATTGAGGTATTTAAAAGTGTTCCAGTTTCATTTAATATGCAGTGAAAAGTGTAATCAGTTGAAGTTACATTTAGTCAGCAGACCGCTGAATGTTTCCTGAAGGAAAGATCTGTCTGACAGAGATCTTTCTACAAATGTTTCTGTCTACAAATGTTTCTAAGACTTACATAAGCATTAATGCAGTCAGTCTGATGGCTATCACTTGCATCTCCTGCTTTCAAATTTTTTAAACAAGCTCAGGTTTCAAGCCTAGTTCTATACAGGGAAAAGAGCTGGATAATAGATAGTTATCAATTACTATCATGGGGATGCACTACCTTTGGATTACTGGGGGAACTCACTGACAATCCCATTGAAAGACGGAACAACCAAGAGCTTCCAAACTGTCCAGATATGGATGAACTTACAAGTAGAAAGGTTTACACTCTTCATACCCTATACAACTAATCAATAACACGGACTTCTTTCCTTGTATTAAAAGTTCTGTATTGCAATTGTGGCATGGAAAGGAGAGGGGAATGTTTCTATGTGCTTTATGCAAGTTCAAAATCCTTTTAGACATATACAACTAAACTTTCATTGGCCCATTTTCCGATTTTGCCTTTTAGTATTAGCACAAATCTTGCAATTTCAAACCTGCTTGCTCAGTTCATAAGTTTATAATTGATTTAAAATAAATAGTTTGAAGTTGTTAAGGGTATAAAAGGTCCCAAGTTTTTATGAAAGATGCTTGGAAGAGACGCATTCTGGTCACCCACTGTTTTTCAGTAATAAATTAAAAGAAACAGAGCTCATGCACAGATTGTTTTTGAAATTATCCAAGAAAATCCAAGTTGTGCTCATGCATAAATGAAGAGAACTGTAATGATCTGGGACAGTTTTTATTAAGGCTGCCACTTAAAAACAGAATCATTAATGTGAATTTATTTTTTGGCTAGAAAATTCCTATTGTATTTAAAAAATTTTAAAAAAAACTCCAACTGAAGCCCACTAGTGCAGGAAAATTCTTAGGATTTTTTTTCTACTAAAAGAGGTTCAGTGCCAAGTTAAAATTTATATATATATATATATATATATATATATATATATATATATATATATATGCATACATACATACATAGACACACACACACACACACACCCTCAGCCTCCTGGCATTAGAATATTTAGGTGGCACAAATCCTGGCAGTACAAGTTCTAGAAGGCATAATTACAGGTCTCAGTAGACTTTATTCACCATATTAAGTCAAAAGGAAATGACCACATAAGAATCAGAAATAAGAAAGGCAAAAATTATAATAACTTTCTGCGATTGGCATTATTATGGTAAGAACTAAGTCATCCAAGATTTTTAGCAGATACAACTATGCTATCAATTTAAAATCTTATGTGACATCATTCAAGTAATTGCGTTCACAAGATTTTCAGAAAACTTGACCTCAGACCTTTAAATTGAGGTCAAGGTTGCCGAGATTCGCTATTCAGTAGATGCATCTATGGTGTGAATTTGAATATCCTAGGTCACATTGTTCTCGACTTCCCGCATTCACGAAGTTGAAAATCAGCCACCTGCCCCACGGGGAGGCGAGAATACCCCATCAGCCTATTCAGGCTGAGGGGTAAGAAAAATCCAGCTGCCTCCTCATGTTATCACCACATGAAGCTGCTTCTGTTTTGGAGCTGCTCAGAGAGCTAGCTTGGTTAGATGCTCGCTAATTAGATTTGCAGGGTCTTTGCGGCCTCTGTGCACAACCAACGGAAGTGTCTGACCTCGTGTCGCATTTATGCTTGTGTAGCTGGATTATGTGTGTTAATTACCTTGTGTTATGGTCCTCGCTCTTTGTGCTCAGTTTTTTTGGCTGCAAACATATCTGTCCCTGTTTTTTCACCTTCTTCATTCCCTCATGTCCACTCCGATAGTTTCAGCAGTCTCCCTCCAGGAATTTGCTGACATTTGCGAGTCCTTATATTGACACTTTGATTATTATTCCTGATAGTTATTCTGTGACTGATAAATTCAAACACTGCGGTGAACAGTAGCTGGAAACGTACAAGGACTGAACAGGTTAATCAAAGCATTGCGGGCTACGTGGACCCGACGAGAAACCCCTTTATGGGATTCTGTCGCTTTCTCGGCAGACCGCTGCCAATACTTTGTGGACCAGCACGGTGAGCATGCACACGCATGCACACAGTTGCCCGATGGCACTCTCAGCTTTAACTGCTAGAGCGGGAAAAAAATGATTTCATATCAATCCACAAGAGTTTTAAATAAAACTACAAAAACGAAGGTCATTTTTATCTGTAATTTCAGTTAGTTCTGTAAACTCGCAATACAGTTTTAGTTAGTTATCGTTTTTTCCTTTTGATTATAGTTTTTATTTATTTCAGTTAACGAAAATGTTTTTCCAATTTCAGTTTTTGTTATTTCATTCGTTTTTAACTATTTAAACTATAATAACCCTGTTTGTTACAAAGTTTACCAGCTGGCAGGAACCAGCTTGGTGGTATCACGTGGTATGGCCAAACTCACGTGCAATTGGTCAGTAGGTTTCCTTGGAAGCGTCACCACTACGATAAGGACTGTAAA
The DNA here is from genome assembly GCA_024447675.2 of Pterophyllum scalare. Lineage (NCBI taxonomy): Eukaryota > Metazoa > Chordata > Actinopteri > Cichliformes > Cichlidae > Pterophyllum > Pterophyllum scalare. Next base: position 56,368 of record JAMQGT020010619.1, read on the forward strand.
AGTGCTCAACAAGATTTCTGGTTTGGGATTAGGTTCCGGTCCGCATGAGAGATCATTTCGGACCAAGGTCCGCCTATTGGTGACCTCTGCTGTAAAGAAATGTAATTTAATGCATACAAGTATACTTACAGATCTGTTTTTAGTTTTGTTTAAGCTTGCTGAGGAGTTGGGGCATGGGAAAAGGAAGAATCCAATCAATTTTGGAGCAGATCTGAATAACTTGTTTAAAATTGCAAGCTTGGCCTTAGCAGAGGAATATGCTCTCAGTGTTCCATTTCTTGTTTCCAGCTTTCATTTTTCATGTTTTTATCTTTCCACTTTGATTAGAGTTTTGTCTCCTTCTGCATGACAAATGTTGTGATGATGTATGCATTATGATGTAAAATACAGATGTAAATGTTGTCCCATTACAAAAAAATACATTTTATAAAATGGGATACATAGACCATTAAAATGTAGCACAATGTACTGATATGTAGCTGAACAAAAATGCTGCAAAAGATTTCTGTAACTTAAAAGCAACAGGGAACTTATTTTGTCCTCATTACACTAAAACAATAAAGTAAAACAAAAATATCTAAAAGCTTTTTAAAATAAAAAAATATCTGGTATACATCACTTCCCTTCCACATAGGAGAAAAGATAACTTAAAGAAGGCTGAAAAAAAAGAGGCTAATGGGGGAACAAACACAAATGGACTACAGCTGCTCCATTTCACTTGGATTTCATGGAGTGAATACATTATGTATGCTGAAAATGTGACATTTTGCACATTTAATATTCTCAGGAAACCAAAGGCAAGATAATGGATATGAATTTAAGAATCCCATCCTCTTAATTTCACGTGGCAGTTATTTCAAGGAGTACTCAACTGCAAACAGATCACCAGAAAAGCAGCTTAGCTTATATTATGTTGCTGTTGGATCTATGCATTAGTGTCAGCAGACTTATATGAAATTAATAAGGGAGGAGGGGTCTTAGTTGCTGTGGGGAGGAAAAGAAGCGGAAAGTGGGTCATACTCTGAACGTACAGTATTCACTGCGCTGCAGGAGTGCAACCCTTGGCTTTTTCCTATATGCAATGAACAGCCACAACATTAAAAGCTCCGGCCAAATATTGTGAAAGTCCACCTTGACCCACCAAAATATCTCCAATTTCTTGGGACATAGACACGTGACCACTGGGTGTCTGTTGTTGTGACACCGGTCGATTGGGACCTTAGGGTCCTTTCAGCTGCAGTGTGGTGCCTCTGAGGATCGGGCTAGTTCTGACTCTTCTGGGAGAGGTCACTGCCCTCAGGGAGTGCCATTGTCATGATATGCGTGTGCTCAGTCTGAAGCACTGTTTAAGTGAATGGTGTGTGTCAAGGTAATGCCCACATTAATGCAAGGAACCAATTTGCTCAGGAGATCATTGCACTGTAATAAGATGATCAATGTTACCTCACCAGTCAGCGGTTTAATGTTGTGGCTGATCGGTGCTCACAGTCTTCGTGAAATGTCATGCACAGTGTTATTTTCAATGGAATAAAACTTACTTAGGGCAGAACTTATGCTGACAAACAATACACAGCTGGATTGAAGTCAAGCTGTGTAATCCTGTTCTGCAGACTACCAGTGCATAGAAGCATCAGTAAACTCCACAGTACACTGCCAGTCACCGGATACACAAGCAAGCTGGAACTGATGTGGCATAAGATGTATTCCCACTGCCATCTTTACAGTAGGAAATACAGTACAAAAAGGCTAAAATGCCGTTCTTAGCCTGAGAATTTTACATAAACATCTCTTGTGCAACTTCTGTTGCCACTGGGAGAGCCACAAATAACACTCAACAGCAATAGACTTAGAATGTGAAACCAGGATAGACTTCTTGACTTGGATGAGTAAATGTCATGTCACGGCCTATTGCACAAGGTGCAACATTAACATTAGTCAGATTTCTCAGACCTTCAGGTCTAGTCACTAATAGGCTAAAGCACTGGATGGATTGGAAGCCTGAGATTTACTGTGGGCCACACAAGCCTACAAAGCACACAGGCACCCCTCCAACCATTTCTGAAATATCTGCAGGACATGTGCAGTAGCATGATTATGAAGAAACTCACTAGTGTGACTAATGAATACTAATTAATTGATTTTTGTTGCTTGCAGAGTCCAATTTGCCACTGTAGTTCCTTGTTTTCTCCACCACATGCACGTATGTAACACATCTTTTTTTGACAAATTGAAGAATGCAACAGTTAAGGTCCCTAAGTGAATCAGTCCCTAGGAGAAAAACTACACAGATTTTAATATTAAAACTGAACAGAAAGTAGAAGACAAAAAGATTCCTGCATGCAACTCTCGTGTATTTTCCAGCAATTGTTGCAGCCCACCTAGTACAAAAGACCTCTGCTTCTGTAATTTCAGAATAAAGAAGCAGTTGGGCTGAGAGCCATGGCAGCTAAAAATAAAAATAATTAAAAAGAAAAGCAGAAAGCCAAAGTTTAAGGCAACCTGGGAGATGAAGTGGGCTCACATCTACCTGACAGGCATGATTCAGGAAAAGGTATTTTGGTCTTACAGGATTATAAGTTTTAGCTGACCTGCAAAAGAAGCTTGCCATGAATTCTAAAATTGGCTGCCAAACATCCGCAGAGATTTGACTGCGTTATTGTGTGTAGCCTTATTCATTTTATCCTTATGATTTTTGAATGAGATGTGGGAAGCTGCACACAAAAATAAAATCAGAGAAGACCAGAGAGTCCTCAGTTACAACTACTCATACGTTTTATCTTAAATTTGTTCACCTTCACAACAGCAAACACATTAGATGAACCTATTATAGGCACTCAGTGAAATGCCAAATAAACAACCTGGACCTGACAGATTCCCAGCAGAATTTTTTTTTACACTTCTGGAAAATTTTAATCACCATTATTCCCCAGAGTAAAAACAGAAATCAAAACAACTTCGAATATACTAAGAGATATCAAGATAGCCCCTATTGGTCTCCTACTGAAACCCAACAAAGACCCAACCCATCCCTCAAGTTATTGTTCACGCTCATTAATAAACAGACTTAACTGCTAAAACTCTAGCTATTAGAATAGAAAAAGTCACTCCAATATTAATCCACCAGGACCAAAGAGGCTTCAATAAAATTAGAAACACTGCCGACAATATTGGCAGATTATTCAGTATAATAATAAGTCTTGCCCCAAAACACCCAACCAAAACAATAATAGTATCATTAGACACAGAAAAGGCATTTGATAGCGTTAACTGGACTTTTCCATTCAGCACCCACACAGATTTGGTTTTGGAGAGTCATTCGTCAATTGGATAAAACACTGTAAACTTCACCCAGGACCACAATAACCACAAATGGGATCACATTGCAAAGTTTCACACTTCACCAGGGAACCAGATAAGGATGCCTACTATCTCCATCTTTATTCACCATTTTCATTGAACCACTCAAAGCAGCAATGCACCTGAACAATAAAATCAAAAGGAGTACAAGACAGCAAGCCACAATCAGTGTTTATGCAGATGATTTATTATTATTTCTATAAGTCACACATAACTAATTACAGGAAAATTTCATTATAATCAATAACCTCTGATCGGAGATGGTTGCAAACGCTGGATCCACCTTCCCTTATCATTACATGGCAGAATTGCTAGTCAAAATGAAAATTCTACCTCAGACTAATTATCTATTCTTAATGCTCTTAAATCTTTCAATTCATTAACTACAAAATTCTACTGGAAAAACAAGAAACCCAAAATTGTCATATGAATGCTACAAAATAATAAATCACATGGTGGACGAGAAGCACAGAGTTTTCATTGCTATTTCATAGCTAATGAATAAGAATATTTAAATCAAATGGATACAAGAGGACAAATATAATAAATTATGGCTGGATACAGAACAACATCAACAAAAATTTCCAAATCATCACTATCCCCAAATAAATACACCCCAATCTGGAACAACCCAGAATTCCTATTATGCAATAAAATTCCTATTATACATATTGTACAAAAGAATCACTCGTCTCCATCATCATCTTTTTCAAAATGATCCATCCAGGAGTACAGAGTTGAGGAAGAGTAATTTCTCCAATACCAGTAACTAAAATCTATAATTAAATCTAAGATTAACATAACAATAACCCACTACTTCCCTCCAGATTACCAGAAGAAATTATGAAATTCACACAACCCAGAAAAATAACTTCCAAACTTTACGAGGTAATTTCAAATACTAATGCACTAACCATGCTACTATACACAATTGGAAAAAACGACCTGGAGATTTCTCCCAGCTCTGACTTCTAGACATCTGCAATAACATTTTCTCCATAACCAACTATGCAAATTTACAACTGATACAGAATAAAGAATTCCCAGGACCCACCTCACCCAAAGAAAAATGGTTAAGATGGGTTTAAGTGACACAGATGTTTGCTCACAATGCACTTCAGGGAACTCAGACAATTATTTTAACGCCACATGGGTCTGTCACCCAGTCTACAGTGACAGAGAGATTATCTATCTGGGGCTGTAGAATTCCTCTCTCTCCATCACTGCTTGCTCAGTAACATTGTAGAACTTGAATCCCTGGGAAATATAGGAGATAGATAAAGTAGATAAGATTGTTTTCCCAGCTTCCACTCTAGTATCCCCTTTGTTGTTATTTTTTATTTATTTATGTCTTGTGTATCCATAAAATGCATATCCACATAACCACACAACATGTTGTCTCTTCTGTTGTTTGTGTCAGTGTACATTTTGAAATAAAAATTATTTTAAAAAAGATAATCAAAATTACATTCCCCAACAGCTGCACACTACATTAAAAGGCATTTCATTTTTTCCATTGGAGTCAGTTTCTCATTTGTTGTTGACAGATTATTTGCTCTTCTCTGTCTAACTGCATAATTCTTCCTTTTGTAGTCTGCTACTCTTTTTTCATATCCATTTTGATGTCCAAACTTTTCCAGTTTCCGTCGCACTCTTCACAGGGTCACTACCGCTTTTAGTTTGTGTGTAGTGTGCAAGTGTTTGCAGACAAGTTGGCATCTACAAACAACTGCAAGCAACCAAAGGAGGTTTTCAGTACAGTACTATATACCTCTTTGGTACCAATTTCACCTAGCAAGAGAAAGCAACCTCCCGCAATCACTTGCCAACTGGTTGTGGAATACACATTTTTCCTTAGCAACTGGTGGTTGCCAGGTGGTTGCCAGCTGGTTTCTAGGCCTGTGTGACTGGGGCCTCAGGTATGGTGGCTAATCTTTAGTCTCAGAAGTCTCCAAATGCTCAGCAAAAAGAAAACTATAGAACTTTTAATACAGAAATAAAAAATTCAACTGCTCTACTACCTCTACTATATACTTCTTGTGGTGAAGGTTATAAAGTACATGCTGTACCATGCTAATATTGTTCAGAGTAGGTGTGCACAAAAAAAAGTGTGTACAACTTTCTATTTGAATTCTTCCAAAACAAATTAAATGACCATGATCATCAAAGCAGTTCAGTGTTGGGCTCAGTGCACTCTTTGATACAAACTTCAATAAAACTTCCCTTTTCACTTCAGCTTCCTCTAACATGTGCCTGGCACAAAGAAAAGAGGGGCTTGCTCTAACACAGCAATTTAAATTCTGAGAGCACCACATAGTTTCAAAGACCTATTTAGCCTTGTAGAACAAAAGCCAAAGCACTAGAGAAATAAAGGCTGAATACTGAGGCGTGTATAAATAAGTAAGGCTGCTTAAAAGAAATTTGTACATAGAACAACTGCTCAAAAATACTCACTCAAAGAAATCAAAATAAAACAGCCTCGTGAGTTAAATCCAAAATGAGCATGGTGTTAAAATGGTGTTGCTAGTCAAAAACTAAGTGTGTGATGTACTTTTGTTGCTTCCACTGGGCAAAGCTCCTCCAGATGCTCTACTGAATAATTCCTACTTAAAAGCAACATGAAGGCAGAGGGCCATTAAAAAGAAAATGTAACTGGACAGAGGGATATACATACAGAGCAAGTGACCCTGGACGACCTTAAGCTTATACAGGTCAGTGCTTTGCTTTAAATTATTTATAGAACAGTATTCTCTGTGTTAGCATCATGCATCTTTGATATTGCTCAGTAGTCATATGATGCCGAATATGTGGTACACTGACAGCTGCCATTGTATAGTTGAATTTTTCACCTTAGTTGTGAGCTGATCAGCCAGCCGGACAGGAATTTACTTAATCCCAAGCTATAAATCGTAAGTATGACAAATTACATTTCTGAATGATCTGCACAATACTATCCAATCACCCTGCCCCCAACTATGTATAATCATACATATACATACCAATCATCCAGAACCAACCTTCCATTTTATAGAACCCTGGTGATTTTCCATTGGGGGAAGGCCAAAATTTCTCATATGCAGGAAATACCCTGCATGACTAATATACTAATGTGTTGCTGTCTGACTACAATCAAAAAGGAAAAATGTATTCCTATGCAGCACCTGAACAGATTAAAAGTCACTCAGCTCATAATCCAAAAATCTGTGTGATGAAAGAGCGTGATCAACTTTGCCCATACCGGTATGTTGCGCAAAAGCTTAGTCAGATGAATTCAAAAAATTTGAGATGAAATATTGACTCACTGTAACAATAACATTCTTCGTTGATTAAAAAGAGTTAGGTCTGCTTACTTATCGCCTATGGGACCCATCTGCTGGCACAAAAACAGACCAAAAAACAAAACAAAAAAAAACTGTAACAGTCTGCGGTGACATCTTCAAATTTAAAGAAAAAAAAATCAAAACAAAAAAAACAAAAGAAGACACTTAGAAATAGTAAAGCCTCACACTTAATACGCTGTTGCCATTTGTGTTAGCCTTGGGATAGACCTTGCAGACAAACAATTCGCACTTGCAGAAATGCAATTTAGACTTTCTAATTCAACATGTCTCTGGATATTGAGAGAAAAACAACTGACACAGAAAAGTCCCAGCAGACTCCAGAATTCAAGCCTTTGACCTTCACCTAGTAAGGCGCTAATAAGTGCTAACCACTGCATCACCCTGCCATCAGAAGAGAATGAACTATTTTTTAAGGTGACACATATGAAGCACTGAAGGAAACTGAACAAAAACTAAATGAAGTCACCAGTCCACTTCTATGATTCATGCACACGTACAGGTCCCCGATATACGTAATGTTACACTTGTGCTCGCTTTAAACTCAGTGCTGGTGTTTTAAAACTTTCTTCAACAAAAGCCATTCTATTCAGTCTCCATTTTACAGTGACAAAGGCACAGACAGCTGTCAGCTGCTGTAGATCTTGTATTTTGCCAGGCTCTATTCAGACCGTCTTTTCTTCTGTCAAAAAGGGGCCTGCTGGTTTTGTTTGTCCTCTGATCCTCTGGAGAAGCAACACAGAAAAAATCTTATAAAGATTTGTTCAACAGGACAGTTTTCAAGCGAGGCGCTGCAATAAGGCCTTCTGGGGAGTTGAAGCCCATTGTTAAGACAGCTATAAAGGGAAACCCTTCCAAAGAGGGATTGGGCTTGATGAAATGTGATGTATGCTTTACTGACAAATGACAAATATTTTTGAAATATTTTGAAGCACATAAAATAAATAAATAAAAACGTAACAATCTTGTTTGAGACAAAACTTCTGTTTCAGGCTACATCTCCCCAGCACAGAAGAGACTCCCATTTCCACCAGCCGTAACTTCATGAATTGGAAGCACCAAATTTCATCTACTTGTGAGCAGATGCTTCAGTCTAGAGAAAACATTTCATCTGTCTTTACTGATCAAATAAATCAGGCTTGCTCTGTGTTTACAGTATTCAATCATTTGTGTTTTAAATAATCCAGATAACACTTTTGTTGTTTTTTTTTTTAAAAAAACAAACATTTTTTTCATGTCACGTTTTTAGGAAACTGCTTGTTGTGTCACCAGCACTTAGATCATTTACAGCTTAATCAGCTTTAGTGTCCCCCCCCCTCAAAGTTTGTAACAGGCCCTTTGGGTCTGTGTGAACAGGTCATGTGTACAGAATGATCAGAAATGCACACTGTTCACTGGGAATTGATTGTGTTACAGAGTACGAGGACAGCAGACAAACCACTGTGGTTCCAGAATATCAGACAGAAGAGGGCCTGAGGACATACTCCACTGTTAAACTCAAACAAAGCAAACGTGAGGCACACGTGTAAAATAAAGAAGAAGAAAAAAAAGAAAAACTAGAGATGGCATGGTGTGAAGAGAATCAAATATGCATTTTTTAAAAATAAAAATTAACCATAAACAAACAGAAATATACGGTACACTAGTGCACAGTGCATACTTCAGGTTTTAAAATATCCCTGCCTTCTGGTTAATAAGGCCAGGAAAATACAATGAACTGTATATATTATAATGTCTAATGCTCAGCATACAATATTATAGTAGTAAAAGATCCAGCTCTGCACAAATTTAAGCACTGGAGTACTGGTGGAAGAGATGGGCTTACCCTTAAGCTGCTGTATGCTATTCCTGGTGAGAAAATGGGCCATACTGGCCTACATACCTGCATCCTGCAACCATTTAATGGGCTACATCTGATGAAGCTGAAAGGCCAAACTGCTCCAAAATTCTGTTCGCATAACAACCAATTTGACCTGATAAATCCACTTACGATCACCTCCAACAATGAGCAGTTGACTCTAGCATTTCTAATGAATAAATTCTCATGCTATATCTTGG
>JAMQGT020010620.1:0-14135 GCA_024447675.2 Pterophyllum scalare
CAAAAAAAACCCAGTGAAATAACCGAGGTACAGTCCACAGAACTGTAACAGTGGTTTGGGTGTTTGCTACGCTTCAGGTTCAGCCTCCCATGTAGTCACCATCACACTGTAAAAAAAACCCCCCACAACTCCATGCTGCATTAATACCAGGTATTAGTCGTATTTTTACAGGGTTATGTTTGGTTTTAATTTGATATTTGTTATATTTTTATTGTGCACACAGAACAGGTGAGCACCTGCTTCCCACATACTGAGAAATCCAAACCGTTAAACAGGTTAAAATGATCTAACCCCTAACCCTAACCCTGGACAGGTCGCCAATCAACCACAGGGCAAACACAGGCAGACAACTGCTAAGTACCCCAACATGCAGTTGGACTGTGGGAGGAACCTGTGTCCACCTGAAGGTCCCAGCTGACCAGGAGATTCAAACCGGGGACCTTCATACTGCGACACAACAATCATAGTGCAGTCATGACCAAAGGCTCTGGTAGTGACACAAATTTTGGGCTTCACACACTTTGCAGCTTCAGTTCTTTATTTTTTTTTATCTATGATATCCTGAAGAACAATCATCCGAACTTCGTAAATTTTAAAAGGCTTTTATAGGCAAATAAAACAAATTCAAAAGTCAATATTTACACCCTTTAACCTCCTCCTTCATAACTGCTGCAGTTCTCTGTGGCACACTGGGCCAAATCCTGAACCCTGCCTGCTTGACCACTCGAGACTATAATAAGAAAGTCCTTCCACTCATCCACGAGAAATCTGGTGCATTTCCCATGGAGGAGCTAAGTAATAACCAAGAGGGCCAGAAAAGATCAAATTAATGTTTGGGATCCACAGGAAACTCCCCGTAACATAATCCAGTCGAGAATCTAAGGTCAGAGGGTGGACATGCCGAAGCCCACAAACTAATCAACTTGGAGCTCTAAGGCAGGAGTGGATCGCCACGCATCAGGACCGGAGAACTGCAGACATTATGAAGAATGAATTAAGCTCTGCAAATACTGACGCTCTGCACAAAATTGCTGATCAAAGTCTTTGAAGCTCATAAAATGACTGTTCTCCACAGACAGGTGAAAAAAAGAAAGTAAAAAGCGGAAGCGGCAAAAGTGTCAGAAACACAAAATTTGTGCCACTGCCAAAACTTTTGGCCACGACTGTCCTTCACTTCAGTTTCACTTCACATTTTTCCCCCAGGTGGGGTTGTTCACACCTCACCTGCAGAGGATCCATGCAGCACAGTTTGAAAACCACTGATGCAACCGAGCATCAACCTCAAATTTAGGAGTGAATCTGCACAACTTAAAAAAAGCAGCGCTTCTATAGTTTTATATCCATTTGCCTGTATGCATTCTTCTTCTCCACAAGAAATGTGACATCTCCAGCTGTTTAAACGGCTTTCGGGGCTTCTTATCTTTCCGAAGGACGGACCTTTTACTCTGTGACGGTGACACACGGCAGGCACGAACTGAGGCTCGCAGCGAAGGCGGAAAATAAAATATGAATCACAGACACAGACAGAATATATACACTGAAACATCAGCGGTGCACACAGTGTCTGTGACGGCGAGTGGCAAAGGTGAGCCAGAGTTCACTCTGTGTGTGTGTGTGTGTCTGTGTGAGTGTGTGTGTGTCTCACCTGGATCCACACACACACACTTTCTGCACAATTAAGAGACGAGAATTTGAAAAGTCTGAAACTGACGGCGCAACAAAGAGTTCAGAGTTTTGACAGTGATGATGTCACTTCCTGCTTTCCCGGCCTTACAGCTCAGTGTCTTTGTATTTCTGAGGGTTGTAGTAGCCTCTCTTGGTCTGGTCGGCCAGCTGGCGGCGGTACTCGGCCTCATCGTCCTCGTGTCCTCTCGACTCGGAGTACGGTGGCCTGGAGGGAGTCTGGGGCTCGGGGATGGAGCTTGAACTGGACACACACACACAGGCACGCACCCAGCGCTGGTCACAAACTTGCATCTTAATAAAAATAGGACATTTTTTTTTATGATGTCAGAGATGAGACTCTGCCCTCACCCTATTGGCTGAGGACGGTTGAGGTTGGGTTTTGGCAGTTTCACTGGAACAGCATAGAGATCTGGATGCTTCTGGGCGATTTCCAACTGCATAAAGAAAGGGAGAGACCCAGATATGTCAGAACTAATACAAAAGAAATAAAGTGGAAAAAAAAGATATCCTACTCTACCCACAGAGGCCTTCTCTATCTTTGCTTCCTTGAAGTATTTTTAAGTCTACCCTGAAACACTCTTAAACACATGTGAACATCAAACCAGGTGCCTCTTTTTCCCCATCTAGTGCTCCTTCGTCAGAGTAAGGAGGTGGATGACAGAGTCCAGCTACATCAGTCTGATTTCACACAAACATATTTTGTGTATGAGAAATCTGAAGATGTGGTTTTCACCAGTTTCCATCAGTAAGCCTGGCAGCCCACTGAGCTTCTAATGACCCTCCATAATTTTAGCACATCTTTTCAAACGGAAAAGGCAACGTTACCTTACAGTTCTGTGCAAAAGTCTTGCGCCACCCTGTCATTTCTTTACATTTACACAGGAAATGGGTGCAGCGATTTACTGAAACGTGCAAACGTCAATAGAAATACCATACAGTATATAAGGCAAAAACAGAGTCTGGACAGTTCTAACGAGCTTGGTCAATATTTGGTGTGACCACCTTTGTTTCCAACACAGCCTGAACTCTCTTAGGCGAGCTAGCTTGTAATTTAAGCAGTCTTCGGGAACAGCTCTCCGGGCTTCTCGGAGCTTTTTAGGTCAAAGCTTTGGGTTCCATTGCATGTTTTTTTCTATGCAGGTACGATTTTACTGCACTGGCGATGTGTTTGGGATCAGTGCCATACTGAAAGATAAAGCCAGTGCCAATCAGATGCATGCCTGCATGGTGGATCAAAAACTGACTTTATTTTTCTGTGTTCATAATTCCATAAATTTTGTCAAGATCTGCACCATCACTGAAATGCAGCCCAAACCACGACAGAGCCTCCACAGATGGCTGTAGACACTCACCGTTGTATCTCTCTCCTGACCTCCATACATATTAATGACATTTGAACCAACAATTTCAAATTTGGATTGACTTCAGGCTTGTTGCCACTGATTTCCAATCCAGTTCTTGTTTAATTTGGCATACCTCAGCCTTTTCTCCCTGTTTCCCTAACAATGACTTCTTTCAGATCATCTCTGATGACAGCAGGAGGATCAAGTGAAGGGTCAGGTGCATCTCTCAGGTCCGGTGTCAGCTCTTTGCTGGATTTTTTCCCCCTGATTTCTTGATAGTTTTTTTTTTTTTTTTTAGGCCTGGCACTTCTTTTGCCCTCCACTTGCCCAGTTTCCTTTTCTGTTCACGCTGAGATATGACAAACTTTTCGGCTAGTAGTTCTTTGGGAATCACATTGTTGGTGCAAAAAAATGTTTTGTTTTTTTTTATTTTTTTAATCCCTGTTGAAAAACACCAGAGATAACGATCTTTGGTATTATTTTTGTAGATTCAACTCAAGAAATTGGAACAAATTGTAACAAAGTGCCTGAAGACACAATTTTAAATTGGTTCTTTGTTGCCTATTATATGCAAACAAAACATTGGTTCATCCCTTGGGTTTGTTTTTTTTTTTTAATGCTTGAATCACTCACAAGTCAGTATTTGGTGGCTTTAAAAAAAAAAGAAAAAGAATTGCTCATTGTGTCTGATTTCAAGACCGTAAGATGATGACAGCCAAAATCCTCAAGACTTCAAAACGAGCCCACAATAAATTCAGGTGATACAGCCACGCCAGCATTGTTTTAGCACAGATTTGAAAAACTGTGGCGCTATCCTTTAAAGTGTTTAAACTTCAGCATCTTTCAGCTGTTTCTGAGGAGCAGCTAAGAGGACCTTTTGAATGCTGCTTTCAACTGTCAAAACTCCCCGACGTGTCTGTTCTAGCTCTTAAGTTTACAGCTGTGCCACGAGGAATAACAACATTACTGACTCGAGCATTTTCTGCCTCCTGGAGCTCCAGGATCCTCTGAGCTCTTGCCAGGTGGTCCATCTTTTCAAAGGCTTTAATCTGGAAGAAAATAAAACTTAAAGTAAAAAGTTTGATTTAAAAAAAAAAAAAGACAGCAAAGATACCACACGTGGTGCAACTCACAAGGAAGTGATTGTCAGATGAAACATTTACAGACAAAATAATTGTCTGTAAATAGATAATGAGATAATTTAATGGGCACATTTGTGATGCACGATGAGCTGTTGTGGGTTTGAAGGGTGGGCTGCAAACGTAAGTGGTAAATGTGTAGTTACCTGGTCACCCATTTTCTATTTCATATTAGATGCAGAGAACGTAAAAAAAGGAGGAAAAGGGAATAAGTATGATATAATAACAAATCTTCTAAAACATGGGAAGAAAAAAAAAAAAAACTATATGCGAGATGAGCCTGAAAAATTTGACATAAAAGGTCAGACTCTGTGTCTGAGATAACTGCCTTGTTGGTAAAGAAATAAAATTTAAATAACATCAATTTATTTAAATAAATTAATCTGTCTGACCTTCCCAAGGAAGGATTTGTTGGCGGGGTCCTCCTCTTCCTCCTCTTTCCCCGGGCTCTGATCGTCTGATGACTGGTTCAGACGGGTGATGGTGGGCTTCATGGCCACAGGGGGAGGAAGCGGCTTGCTTCCACCTGCTGCGTCGCTGCTGATGGTGCTGCTAGAGTACGACTCGTAGCTCCGTGTGGAGTCGGTCCGAGTCTGGGTGCGAACCTGAAATTGGAGGGAGAACCACTTGTGATATTGATGTTTGACTGCTGGATGGTTTGTGGTTTTTCAGGCAGAGCCACTTCCAAATACGAGGCAAACAGAAGTTTTGAAAGTGAAGTAGAAAGCCACATGAAGTAAAGGAGGAGTGTGGGGTGCAAAGTGGCTTGCAGTGAAAGCACCAGAGGATGCAACTTAAATAGGGGCTCCTGTATGACATTTTCCAACTGGATTGCACCAGCAGAGCAATCTAAATCATAGTTTTAGTCATTCAGGAACCCGGGCACTAAAGGAAGTCCAAAGAAGACTGCTGTACCCCCAGAAATTCCCAGCTTGGTTTGAAGTGGTTCTGATGGTACAGAAACTTTTGAGTTAGTGATTTACAAAAGAACTGAAAGGTCTAAATACTTAATTGAAATGCGGCTTTAGAGAAAGATTTACTGACCCCAGGATAGTGTTTTGGTAGTCACATATGATGGGAGGAAAAGAGGGGGAGGTTCTCACCTTTGGGGGTTCGGGGACAAAAGAAGGGGGAGGGCTGGGGTCTCTGTTCAGCACCTCTCTTCTCATACGACCACGGGGTTCAGGGTGAGGCCTCTACACAAACACACAGCAAACAGAGAGGGGCCACAGGGGTCGGATTAGACATTTTAACGATGATGATGGGTTAACAATGGTGGGGAAAAGAGGGGTGCCTGTTAAAAAGCAGCATCTCCTCCCGCAAACAGAGCATCTATCGGCGGAGACGCCCACCTCGTCAGGCAGCACGGGTTCTGATGATCGACTGATGGCCGACACAGGCTGAGGCTCGTCCAACGTCTCGTCCAGCTCATTGTCGGTGTACGCACCACCCTCGTCCGCTGTGTCTTCGTAGTCGCTGGTCATCCGGCTGTCCATGCTGAGGTAGTCTGCGCTCATTGCCGACAGGTAGGACATGCGGTCATCGTGGAGATCCAGGTCCTCATCCGAACCATCCACCTGAGGAGAAGATGCCACAGCAAAAGTGAGGGCCATAGGAAACAGCCAAATTCATAAAAATCCCTTTGAGGTCTGCAGAAGTGGAGTGAGACTCACCTTGCCCTCGCACACCCACACAGCTTTGTCCTGCTGCTCCTGAATCGACTCTTTCACGCTGCCATACCACGCGTCGTTGGCCGAGTTCAGCTCGATGGTGTCTAAAAGTGGACAAGAAAAAATAATAAATAATTATTAAATAATAATCCATGACTTGGACTGAGAACCATCAATGTGTCAAACAAGCAGTTGTGAGATTAACAAGTCACGAGCAGAGCAGGTGAGACGTTTATTTCAGATGTCTTCTGACCTTTTATTTTAATAAATTTGTAGTGCTGCAGAGTCATAATAGAAAAGTCTAAGTTGCTTTTATTTTTTTATTTTACGCATTCTTCCATAACCCTATAACCCTGAAGGTGTCAGCCGTGGCAACGTACTTCAAAAGTGCTGCCGTTCGTGGACTTCCAGCCACAAATATCGTAATTCCCCTACGCTATTCAGTGCAACGCCTGAGCTTTCAGGAATCCTTTGAAGTTTTTCTGATAGCACAAATGGTCGCGGAGTTACGGTAAAAAAGCCAGACTCGGCAGCGATAAGCTACATCTTAACCCGCTGTTAACGACTAGTAAGGGCAGGTAACCGATGCTTCAGCGGCGATCACCCGATGTTAAAGGGTTGATAAACAACTCAACTATATAGTTAGGGCTGGATCAGGTGACCAAGAGCCATCCCTTAGTTATGCTGCAGTAGGCCTAGGCTGCTGGGGGGTTCCTATGATGAGTGTTGGCTCTCTTCCACAGCACGTCTTTTGTCCCGTCTCTCTCCACTCAGCCCCAACCGGTCGCAGCAGATGACTGCCCCTCCCTGAGCCTGGTTCTGCTGGAGGTTTCTTCCTGTTAAAAGGGAGTTTTTCCTTCCCACTGTCACCAAATGCTTGCTCATGGGGGGTCGTTTTGACTGTTGGGTTTTCTCTAATTATTATAAAAAGATCTGGTGTTTTCACAACATCTGTTTAAAATCTTGATGAAGGCTTCTGTGGTCAAACACACTGGAGTGTTTTAAGTTAACATGAGCATATAATGAGAATAAAGGCATTTTAACTTTTATTTAAAAGTGTCTCACAGCCTACCACTTTAAGACATAGTTTTAGTCTCACAGTGTGCCCAGATTCTATATTTGAAGCGTGCATCCCAAAATACCACACAGATCACTTTTTGCACTATGCCTCCATACTCTTTTGAAGCTCTGTTTCTAATGGTCTCTTTCATCATCAGTGGCTTTAAATCAAACTGCACCTGCCCCAGGAAGAGGTCCCCGACTGACAGCACAACTCATCCAGCAGCCTACACTGCTGAAACCTGAATGAGACGCCCCATGATTTCTAAGGACCTTAATAGCAGCTACGGACAAATCCTCAGCAGTCATTGTTTTTAGCATATGTAAATGTAGAGATTGTTCAACAACATCAAAGTTACCAAAGACGTAAAACTAACCTGTGAAAAGGTGCGAACAGGTCTTCTTCAGCCTGACGGCCTGCTCGTACAGTTTGCGCGCGCTGCGGTTGGATCCGGGTACGAGGCGATTCCTCATGGTCTTCACACCTTGCTTGCTGTCGGGGTTCAGGAAAATGACAATGGGGTACCACTGGGTGTAGTTCAGGGTGTCCACAGCTTTGGGCGTCACATCCAGCAGAGCGTGACGGTCCTGTGGAGAAGAAGAAAAAAAGAAAAGCAGAAGGCGGTTAATTGGTGGATGATAATAATTACAGAAGGCTGTCTGTTCTTTTTCCATCTCAACAACTGCTGATTTGAGCCACTTCAACTTTGGCAGGTGAATTTTTGGGGCTCACTTTTAGTCATAATTGCTCGAGCTGAGCTAAACAGCGAGTGAGTTTGAGCATTTAGGGAGAGGTGAAAGTGCACTGCTGTAAAAGAAAGGAGGACACTTGATTTATAACCAAAAAAAAAAAAAACACCCAAAAACTAACTGTATCAACAAAAATGGGTGTAACAGTTGCTCAGAACAGGCACAGCACTCATTTTCATACAGCATATTCTGTTCCTCATGACCACACCATACCTGTTCAATGATTTGCCGGATAGTGTTCAATCTCACCACTCCAGATGACTTCTCACTTCCTGCATCCTTGGGCTCCGTTTCTGAAAAAAGAAAAAATCAACCACAAACAACAATAAAGAAAATCTGCTGGAACCCACTTTTGTTGGTGCCAACCTATTTACAGCCGATCATTGATACTTACTGGCAATGACAAACTGCTCAGGATGTTCGTTGGCCAGTTTTTCATTCACTACATCAGAAATGGGCCCAAATATCACCACTGGTCTCCTGAAACCAGCTGAACAAAATAAATATCTTTAATTCACAAGTTCTGGCACAAAAAAAACCAGCGACAAAATATTTCAGGTGAAACTACGAGGCGGAGAGTCAGACGAGTTTTCTGGGTACCTTCACGCAATACCACTCTCTCGTAGGCAGGGAAGCGTGTAACCGGAACGGTGCTCAGGTCCTCTCGACTCTTACGCAAGTCTTTCTTCTTTGCTGCCCTTTGACCTCTCAGCCTCCAGAAATCTCCTCTGTCGTTGCCCGATGCAGCCCGAGCGGCATTCTGGACATTAGCCATTTGCTCTGCTCTGTTAGAGAAAGCAAAAAACACATATTGCCTTGTCCTGTTGGGTTGTCTTCTTTACCTGATGATTTAGAGATTTCTCCCAGCTTTTGCCAAGTAGTGAACCCTTGAAACTTGCATTCTTTCTGATTGTCGGCGGGCAGAGATGCTAGCTTTATAATGAATTCACATAGTATAGAAAACTATGATAAGATGACAATGCTACTCATTTGATTTGATGACCTTGGTAAACAATTTCCTAGTAACTTTATGGTCTCAATTGCTAGTTTTAAGTTTTAACTGATACAGAATAATGTTTATTTTGTAAAATATTGTCCCATTTAGAGAAAATAAATTATAAAGTATGGAATGATTTAGGGCATGCAGCCAGGCTGTTCTTCCCAATCACGCCCCTCCAGGTGTCACTGTTCTTGTCCAGATAAGCAGTAAAATCTCCCAGTAGGACAATGGAGTCCTCAGGGGAAGCAACCTCCAGCACCCCACTCAGTCATTTTAAGAGGGTTGGGTACTCTGAATTGTCGTTTGGTACATAAGGGCCCGTACCCTAATCTGAAGGTGCAGGGAAGCAGCCCTTTGGTCTGCTGGGGAAAACCCCAACGTACAGGCAGCAAGTATGTAAGTATACCCACTGCTGTCTGCTGCCCTCTCTAAGGGCAACTCCAGATTGGAACAGAGTCCAGCCCCTGTCCAGGAGACTGAGTCCAAGTGTTGAGGTGAGACCAACTATATCTAGCCATATCTCTCAATATCACGCTCCTTCCTCACCACAGAGGTAACCTTCATATCCCAAGAGTTACTTTCAGCAGACGGTGTTCAGACTGCCAGGGCCTCCACCCTTGATTGCTGCCCAACACACCTCGCCCCCAACCCCTTCAGCGCCTCCTGATCAGCCCACAGAGGAAGGGCCTGTGTTGCCTCTTTGGGCTATGCCAGATTGGGCCTCATGGGCTAAGGCCCGGCCATCAGTTCCTGACAGTTCAAAGTTTTCTGTCCTTCCTATTAAAAGACTTCCACAGCAGTTTACAGTGCTACTTAAATCTTTTTAATCAGGGTCGCTCATTACAACTGGTTTTTAAAAAAAAGGAAAAAAAAAGGACAAAACTAAATGTTGATGTCTTTCTTTACCATACAGTCTATGGATCCAGTGCAGCTGCTTAACGGAGCCCATTTCCATGACAACTAATGACCTTTTGATCATTAAATAAAGGAAGTTCTATAAGTACTCTGAAGCAAATGGAAAACAAGAGAAAGGAAATTGTTTTGGAAGTGCCACAACTACAGATGTAGATGAAAAAAAAAAGTTTTTAACCCTGCCTATGAAAATTCAAATCATCGCATACCTGCTCTTGTTGGGGATGATTCCCTTTTCTAGCAGCTGGCTGTTTTTGTCAGTACGGATTGCCAGCCAGTTGCCCAGCTTCCCATCATAGAGTGTGTCCGTCACTTTGAAGATCTCCCCTCTTGAGAATGGAAGGCTCTGTGGAGCCTCCTTCTCATACTCAAAGTGGGTTCTAATGAAGAAGGAGTCACCTCTGCCAGATGCTAAAATGTCCTTATACACTGGCAAAAACAAAAGAAAACAGAAGCTAAAAAACACACATAAAAACATTATGAGGTGTTCCACATGGCTCGATCATGAGCCTCCTGTTTTTCCTCATTAATCTACACTGAGCTTCTGACATTAACGAAAATTAAAAGCTTTCGATTTTTTTTTTTTTAACAGGAAATGGAAAAATGAGAAAGCAAAAGTGTCAGAAATGCTACTCCGAGTGCTACCAGCTATTAAAACTCTGAATAACAGAGACATTCAGTCTTGAAAAAATGCCCCAAGCAAAAGCTCAAACTCCACTGTCCAAAAGCTTGACCTGATCTGTTTTTAGGGCTGTTATCTATCCAGTCCAGTACCTTCAGGCTTGCTCTGTGCAAGAATGGTAACTTCTTCTCCTTTAGGGATCTCCAGGAGGTACAAAACAGCATCTTCACGGACCATGCCTCTAAAGTCTGTGTTGTTTACCTGAAACAGACAATAGGAAATAAAACTAGAAGACTCCCTATATTACAAAGCATTATTAGATGACCAACAGGTTAAATACAAATTCTCTGACATAAAACACAAGAACACAGCATTGTAACAAATATCAAGCTAATCCCTTCTGGTTTTAGCCCCACGTTAAACTACTGAACTTTTTTTTTTGGGGGGGGGACTAGCAAGATAAAAGTCAAATTATTTATAACTTTATTTTTAAAAAAAGGTATTTAAATACAATTCAACTCAATTTAGATCAACTCTTTCTTGCATTTCAGCCAGTTTTGGAGACATGAACATTAGCTGTTCTCAAATATGAACTTTGGACAATTCCCGGGATAATCAGATCGGAATGTTTTCCAACGTTTTTCTTTCTCACATAAAACTTTCTCACAGAAATTGCGTGTCTGTAGGTGAGAGAGCTGCATGGATCAAGTGAGTGGTAGGCAGCATACATGATGCCCACTCTCTAGCTAATGCAGGGGACTGCACACTGGACCGATCTGACATCACATGGACTTTATACTGGGAACCATGCTGCATGGACTAATGTCCAACCCAACTGCAATGGACAATTGCAGAAGATCTAGTTCAAAGCTGCAACACATGTAATTCAAAGACAAATTCACTCAAGATCGTCAGTTTTAAATCCGGCCCATGTCTCGAAGACTGACCTTTTGTCCTTTTTCTTCACGTGCCGTTTATACACAGCATTTTCATGTGTGCAGGTTTTCAACGTGGAACTAAAAGAAGCCTCACCTTCATGATCTGATCTCCTGTCCGGAGTCCCTCCTGCTCAGCGGCACTGTCCTCTTGAACACCGGCAACAAAGATGCCGACATCATTTCCTCCTGCCAGCCGCAGACCCACGCTGTCAACTTTCTGGAAACGCACCATCACTGTGTTCGGCCTGCATTTCGGAAACAAGAGTTCATAGAAGGAGAAATTCAAGTAGAGTGCTCCAAACCCTGACTTCTCTTTGAAACCTGAAATTTTATCACAATGAAACCCAATAAATACATTAAAAAGGCCCATCTTAGCTTCAGTTTTTTTTTAAAGGTTTCAGTAAGTCCCATTATTTGCCAAATACTGACCCATATACTTCCAGGTCTTCTAAGCCAGGCTTTAGTGGCACCTTAGGGGGAGCATGAATCTTTGGGGCCACAGTGACAGCTGGTGCTGCAGAAACAGAACAATTTACAGTCGGCGATCAATTAAACCCGTATAATCTGGTGTTTTGCTACAGTCTTGTATATTCAGACGCAGAAACATGTTTACTTGGTGGCGTTTCCGAGCGTGGCTCCTCCCTCTCTGCCTGCAAAGGGGCCTTATCTTCAGCATCTCTGTCAGCACCTCTGAACGGAGTCGGCAAGGCGCCCATTTTTGCCAGCCTGCTAGGCGGGTCCTCTCTGGTAACATCCCAGATTGAAAGTTTAAAATAAGCATTAGACACATTTACATGTGTTGATACAGCATTTCAAACCTTTAAAAACACCAGATTAATCCAGCACAGTACTCTCATATTGAAATACAGGATCAGGAAAAAGGAATCAGAATTATAACACTGTGGCCATTCTAATATTTGATTGTGATGGACAGGCTGAGCTTTATGAAGCACAAAATCAGCATAATCCTGCATTATCCTGATTTTTTTTTGTGGTGTATTTAGCGCTTTGATAACAAACCACTGGAGACGCCTGAATAAAGCCACACGTTTCTTTTGTGGTATCGAATAACTGAAGTTAAGAAAATCGTAGCTGAGAGAATGAGTTTATCTCGTACAGTAATTTTCAAATATTTTCTGGTTTTTTTTTTTAGACCAGGCAGATAAATATTTCATTGCAAATCAACACAGATCCCACTCTTTAAGGCCTAAACTTTGCACGTTGGACTCACAGATCTGCATAAAAATCTTTTCTTTTTTTTGGAAAGCTTGGGAATCTCAAGTTTCCTCACCCAATTCAATTAATTTTGCACAAATCTTTGTTCCTCCAAACCTTTAAAGCAGAGGCGTGTAGTACAAAGTTGGTGTGACCCGTGGAGCCACAGAAACCTCCAACTCGCTCAGGACCATAAACGTTAAAAGAAGACCTTTTATTTATCTTCGGCAGTATGGCTCTGGTCTTGGACCTTCCCGCCCTTCCATGTGCACGCACACAGTGGAAAGCCTGAGGCAGGAAGGGCATCGGCTGCAAGACCAACCAATCCAGAGCAGAGCAGGCATGAATGACAGATGCGATATAATTAAGCATGAAAAGGAGGCGCTCGGGTGGAGGAGGGTTGTAGAACAGCTTGCAGATGCAACAACTGTAGGAAGGGCTAAAGCAAATTAAAGAACACTCCCTACATGAGACAAAAACAGGATGCGAAGGAGGATATCGGTTGAACCATCAGTTTATGTGGGCTGGCGCTGAGATCAGCTGATACGGTAGGAATGTGCCTAAGCTTGACTGTGGATTGGCTGAACAAACGCTGGGCTCAATTTAGTGGAAATCGGGGCGACATAGTAGAAGAGTGGTTAAGGTTCACACCGCATGGACACAAATATCTTTGAAAAGGTAAAAAGAGCAACAAAATAGTCATAGTTTGCATTATGTTCCTCGTATTCCCCCTCACTCCCCAATCAGTCCCAGCGATGGCTGCCCCACCCTGAGCTGGGCCTGCCAGAAGTCTCTTCCTGTTGAATTTCCTTACCACCATCACCAAGTGCTTGCTCATAAGAGACTATCTGATTGTTAGGCTTCTTTTTCTATTATCAAAGGGTCTATATGAATAAAACTGAATTGCATTTTCTGCCACATATCAGGGTCCAGGTCGCATTGGAAGCAGTCTAAGCAGATTCCCAAACCTCCCTCTCCCCAGCCACCTCCTCCTGCCCTTATTGGAGGATACCAAGGAGTTCCCAAACACGCAGAGAGATGGTCTCAGCATGTCCTGGGTCTGCCCTGGGGTCTCTCCTGAAAATACATGCCCAAATCACCTCACCTACATGCCATCCAGGTCAGAGCATCCTAATCAGAGGCATAGTCTCTGAGCCCCTAACCATATCGCTAAGGCTGAGAGGAAGCTCATTAAAAGCTTTTACAGGTTCAAATAAAGCAGATTTGCCCTTCAATGACAGTGTACCTGGGCTTGTCTCGAAGTCTTTCATTGGAGGAATGGGAGGAGAGGTCAGAGTGGTGGGCCCGCCTGTCATCCTGCGGGGAATAGGAACGGTACGACTCGATCTCAGAGATATCTGCAACACACAAGCATGATGAAAAATATCACAACCTCTCTGAAACCACACAAGAGTCAAGCAGCTATAGGGGGTCTGTGTGTTCACATAATAAAGCCTATGAACCCATCTGAGAGTAAAACTGAGACTCTCTCCCTGATGCATCTGTGTTTTGTAAATTACATAATGTGGCCTTTGCATGGTTCAAATGGCCCACGGGTCACGAAAGCAGCAAAAACACGCAGCTGCCGGACAAATGAAGGTCAGAGTACTGTTCACAGATGAGTAACCACACCAATTAGATATGCATTACCAGTTACTATGATGAAGAGCACTAGAACTCTGCAGGATGTTTAAACTTTAGCATTTGGGGGTGCAGGCTAGACTGCATTTCTGTTATACTACAAGGCAGGAGGGATAACGTACAGTACTACCAGCAATACGTAATCTATGAGGCTATAACA
>JAMQGT020010621.1:0-28619 GCA_024447675.2 Pterophyllum scalare
TTAGGGCTCTTCTGGTGCACAGTATATAGTAGTATTAGACTAAAAGCTGTCATTCACACACACACACACACACACACACACACACACACACACACACACACCATCATGCAGTGCTTTATTCTATCCACTTTAAGCTATCACACACACACACACACACACATCAATGGATGCATCAGGAGCAATTTGGGGTTAACCCAAGGACACTTGACGCGTGGCCCAGAGAACCAACCACTCTACCTCTGAGCCCCAGCCTCATGGATAATGGACATCTTAGCCATGCCAGTAATCAAAGACAATTCATCTATTGTACTGCAACTGACAGAAGAAAATCATTCTTTAGCTGAAAATGTATTACATATACAGCAGTGGGGTTTTTTTTCATTATTATTTCTATTCAAGCATATTGTAAATTTCAGCATATGCAGTTTTTTTTAAAATTGTTTACATTTTGAATCTACAGGTCAAGGGAATATAAACAGTTGTGTATTTTATGTCATCACTAATGTCACATGAGGCTGAACAATTATTTAAAGTCCTTGTGGTATATGCTTGCTGAACATCCATTAAGATGATTTGCATGCAGCTTCCTCCCTTTGTATGTATTCAACCAAATGTGCCACCCAAATAAACCCTGGTCATCAGTTTACTGGACTGAGTAGCAGTGGCTATCAGCTGCTAATGATCCTCATCATTTCACAGTCAGCCGTCATCTCACACTTACATTTAGCAAATTGCTCTGACCCAATATCAGCCAGCAGGTGACTACTAAAAGTACTCATTCCATTTTCTTGTTACTATATGAAGCAATGCCAGTGTCATAAGAGACAATCAGCAGCTATGTAGTTAAACAACTCTGCCCCACTGCTAATACATATAATACTGAAGGGAGGAAATTGGCTTGTAATGAATATCTGTCCCTGTTGGCTGATGAAGATATGAAGGAGGAGTGGCCCTTATCTACCCAGGGAGGAGTTGGGGTAATGACTCCAGCTGGTGGTGACAGATTTTTGGGTAGGGGGACATTCAGCATGTTGGCAGGAACCCATGAGGAGGCTTATTCAAGCTCCAGGCCTGGACAATAATCAAAATACTGGCCTGGTGCTGGTATCACCTCAAATGGGAATTGTGTCAGATTCAAGTTTGAAAAATGCCATCTGTACCAGTTTCCAATATGCACTCATTTGCATTTTTATGACTCCTTGAAAAGGCAAATTGCCATCAAGGGGACACCTTTTTGTCACTGTAAATAAGCTAAACATTATATACAACAGCCAGTCCGAACATGACGAAATGGGGCTGTTTCATCTGTAGATGCATTCATTTGATGGTTAGGCTCACATGATGTATTCATCATTAACCTGAAGAAACTGAGGTCAGAAAGAATGAAAATGATGGTACCTTTTTGAATCCACTTAGGCAAATTTAGCACATGGTGATCCTGGCTGTGAGAGAGGTTAGATCTGAATATTATGACTGCAGTGTCAGAGAATAAGCCGATGGGCAGCGGGAGAAAAATGATAAAAAGCGCTGCTGGAAAATTACCTTTCACTGCTCTAAGGTCTGCTAGAAAATTAGACACATCAGAAAAATATTCAACCAGGAGATGAAAATGTTATTAACTTGTTTGACCTATGGCAAGTTGGCCTCAGTGCAGCAGTCAGACAGTGAAAGACACTTAAAGGCACAGTTTGGAGTTTTAGACTACTAGAAGTGTTGCTGAGTGCTGTGGAGCACTGCAGATGCTCAGTAGCAGTGCAGATGAGTGAGTTCCTGTTTTGCTTGTAGCCTGTGCTCACCACTGTAGGTTTTACACACTTTCATCCACAGAGTGTATATGTGTAACAATTAGCAGTGAAGGGCAAGTTAAATGTAGACTGCAAGTCAGTGTAAACATCACAATGCCTAAGGCCCCAGTCACATAGGCCCTAAGACCCATCAGTGACCCCCTGGTAACCACTGGTCACTATGAAAACACTGAAATATGAATTACTATGGAAATAATAATAATAATAATAATAATAATTTTCAACTGGTTGGCAAGTAGTTGCAGGAGGTTTGCATGTATGGAAGATGCTAATATGTTTGCAAACACTTGTGAAATAGTAAGTGATAGTGAAACCACAGAGACTGAAACTGCAAAGTAAATGTTGTGCCTTTTGAAATGTGTTGGTTTTAGCATAAGGCACAATGCTCACTTTGAAGGCAAATGTTCTCTGTTTCTGGATTGCATCTCACATTTTCCAAGTTTCACTGCTGCTCACTGGTTAGCAAGTGTTTGCAGGATAGTCATCCCCCTCCCTGTAATTTATGGGTAATGACAGCAATCTGCTAGCGACCAAAGCAATCACAATGAGTTTGTTGGTGGAGCGCCTTCTTTGCGACCAGTTTCACTCAGTGACAGCTAGCAACCTCCAGCAACATGCCAACCAATTGTTACATCTTCCCTGTCAACTATAGGTTGCCAGGGGGGTCTCCAAACTGTCTCTAGGCCCATATGAGTGAGGCCCAGTGTATATCATAAGTAGGTAAGCATGCATGCAAGTTATCTCTGTGAAACAACTGCTCAGTCTCTAGACTGCTCTAAAGATTCACTTTACAGCATTTTCTTCTATTCTTGGGTCTGTATGAATTCAGGGAGCGTATATATCCCTAATATGGTTATCTCAGGCACACAGCTCTGGCTGCGATTACAGCAGACCCCTCCTCTCCCCAAATCCCCCCCATCTGCTATTTCAACTTTGTTTGCAAGTAGCAGCCAGTCAGACAGTGAGCCTAAATGGAGGGTGACCAAAAAATGTAGAAGACCTAAAAGAAAAAAAAAAAAGCCTTTCTTTGTGCTGTGAATAATTCAAAACTGCTCTACTAGAGTCCCAGAATGATAAAATTGGAGCCTAAAATGAGCATAATAAGTCCCCTTTAAAAATCAAAAACTCTTTGTTGATAAAAGATCACAATTTTGTATATATGATGTTGTCATACAATGAAATATTTTACTGGTAATTTTAAGAAACACGTTTCTTCCCTGAAAATCTTATCATGTGAAAAACAGCTTATTTCTCTTGTCTACACAATAAACCAGTGGGGGTTTTATAGAACATGATTTAATTACTTTATTATGTCTTCCTCAGTAAAGTAAAATAAAGCCAACAAAGCATCTGAGCTTGACTGAGCCATCACTTCATTCTTGTGAGACACGCGGTCTTACTAATTCAGTGTGTCCCAGTTTCTGCTGAAAATGCTTCCATGAGCTTGCAGTCTTATCAGACACTGACTGTCACACAAGTAGGAAATGGACTGTGTGCCAAAACCATAAGCGTGGGTGTCAAGTGAGGCCCATTCCAACTTTTTTAACTGATCCATCTATTCTGTAATGAACTTGTTCTGTTGTGGATGGCACTGGCAGCCTATTAGTTAAAACCCCTTACTTTAAAATAATTATCTTTTAACATAGGAAATTAATTCACAGTCCTACTGAGTTTTTCTCCCTTCTTTTGCTTCTTTGATACATAATCCTAATTTTTCTCAGCTGCCTTGGGAGGAGTGTGTGTGTGTTGTGAGGTGGGGTTGTGATGGACATCAATCTGCTCTATCATTGTTATATCTCAGAACTGCGCATAAACAGAACAATGGAGCATGAAAAGAACCAGTGTATCTTCAGGGGATGACAACCCATCGAGCACATGTTCTTGAGCTGTCAATCCAAAGAATCACAACACTGATGTCTGGCACCACAGTATCCATGCAGGGAAGAATTAGCATAATACAGTGTTATGGAAGACAAATGACATAGTGGGAGGAACAATGAAGAATGAGCAGCCAGTGTGACTGTCACATAAACAAAGTAACAATGAACTCTGTGTCAACACTACAATCAACAGGGCTGTGGCAGGGGGAGGTCTCTGTGGGGTGCTACAGTTTTGATTGCAATCTAAAATTCTGTATAGAAATATCTAATAGATCCTGCCCCCGTCTGCAGCCCCATTACTCCTGACTATTTGCCCCAAATACTCAAATAGAAAATAACACAAAATTGTGCAAATGGATCCACTTTTTAAATCTGATGTTTTTTTATGAGTTAAAGCCTTTTGAAATTATTGCATAAAAAAATTGGATTGCAAAGTTTCGCTGCAGATTCCTCAGTGTTTAGAGGAGAAGGTTAATGCAAAACAACACATTAAATGTTTATCACTGAAAGCACATTTCCATCAGGTGTAGAGGTCCAACAGAGTGTTCAAAAGCATTGCTGAATAATTAAAACCAAATAAAAGCATATGCACTGCTGGGGTATTACTGTATTGGCTTTGTCTGCAAAAATATGACAGCGTTTAACTGCGCAGTAACCTTCCTTCTGTGATGGATCCAATGATACTAAACATTCTCTTGTATGGGAACTACAGAAAATGTCATAATGACTCAGACATAATGGGTCAATTCGCACTTATAGATTTCAAGCCCGAGGGACATCTCTGTTGGATGATCAGACACTTTGATTGTTGCAAAGCCACCTTTCACTGTTGTGAAAGATTGTAAGTAATGGTGCAGAGGTTTTGGACACTTCTGTGTAAAGAGCTTGGCAAGCAGTCAAAATCAAACAACTGCAAAAACATTTTGGGATTGTTATCTGCAATGCTGCTAAACAATATTTACAATGCAGAACGGTTAAAACTGGGCCCAGCAGCTTCAATTTGCATCAGCTGAACTGGTCACACAGGGTGGCAAACAATTTGTGATATACTCTATCTACAGTTAACTCACTGCTAACTCACTTGCTGTTAAGAAACTTTAGCTTTCTTTTCAAGTCAATGTCCTGAATAAGTCCAGTCTCTTTTTGGCTGATATTCACCAGCTTATGAGAAACTTCTCAGTCTCCTTAGCTGCTAAAAGCTCACATGCTACTCCCACTGTTTACATACAGGTCATTTTCTGTGAAAAACATGCTGAGTAAATATGTAACTCCTCAACACATTTGTTATGCATGCCTCGGTGCACCGGCACATCTATAATCCCGCTGCTGTTTTTTCTGACATCCTTGTTAACCTGCTCTCTGCTCTGTTTTATCCCTAGTGCTGATTTGGTGCAGAAGGTACACATGCACTGTTATAAAGCCAGAAAAGGTGGAGCAGGGGGTGGCCTCTCTGATTTTTATTTTTAATTAATTATTAGTTGAAATCATAGTCCATTAATTTAGTTTTACTAATATTAGTTTAGGGAGGAAGCCTGAATCCAACGGCCCATTTGGTGGTTGGTTCATGGTCTTCATCCTCTTTTTCTTGTTGTTTTTTTGCTGGGGCTCCCATCTAACTTCTTTGCGTTCTCCCTTTGTAAGCAATAAAGTTTGTTGAACTGCAGCAGGGCTGTGGCATCTTATATGTTCCTTTGGGTCACATATTTATGGACTGTAGCAACACTTTATAAAAGTAGTCTTTACTCAAACTCACACTATTTTAAAAGTTTAATTAACTGCTACATACTCATTTTTCATTTTTTAAATACTGCAGCATCTTTAATTCTAAAGAAAATGACCTGGATGTGAATGTGGTCTGTATAATTTGAATAAAATACTTTTTAAAGAAATCTTGATAAATATAATACTGAATCATTAGATTATAATTAGTTTATAACTCTTGGCTAATTTTAGTATATAATCCCTATCTACTTATTTATTAATTATGAGGGAAGTGCTTTTGAGCAATGCACATCCTTCTTGATTTGCTCCTCAGGTGTTCATTAAGGGCAAATTTTCATGCACCTTCTTAAACAAAAATAAAATGTTGACATTCTGTTAATGAGAATAGTGAGAGCAACGCAACATGATACAGTTATGGGTCAGAAGAAGCTTCAATGCTCTGTGGAGCCAAATAGAACTACAATATATTTTTTCATTATAATACTTTGAGGGTTCTTCAGCATGCACTTTTATATAGTACTATATAATTATAGTAATTATCATAGAAATTTCATCCTTTGTGAATACAAAAGTCTTGATTAGGAGAGCTTCCAGGCTATGTCAGAACTGGACTGACTGCATTTCATGAATATATAAAAAAAATGACTTTGTATTCTTTACTTTCAGTCTGTACTGCCATGAAGAACAGGTTTCAGGTAATTGTACAATCCTTCAGTAAATCCATGTTTCATTTATTATATTTATCATTAATGAAAGCAGATATTGAACTTTTACTCCATTGATTTGATAGATTTTGTTACCTTAAGCTTCCTAGTATAGTTGTTGAAGTAACCCTGCAACAGTAGTGATGATTACACAGTACAAGTAATAGTAATAATGGATTACAAAGATTATTCTGTATTATGAGTAGTTTTGTTATGGCACAGAAAACCTTAGATAATGACAACCTGAGTAATTATAAAATGCAGTTATTAAATGTTGATTTCATTTGTTAAGGGAAAAAGGTTATTGAAGCCTTCCTGCCCCTGTGCGAAAAAGTAATTGCCCCCTAAACCTAATAACTGGTTGTGCCACCCTTGGTGGCATTTTTGATAACTGTCTTTTGCATCACTGTGGAGGAATTTTGAACTCACTCTTCTTTGCAGAATTGTTTTCATTCAGCCATAGTGGAGCCTGTTTAAGGTCACGCCAAACCATCTCAATCTGATTTAAGTCCACACTTTTTTTTTTGAGCCATTCTGAGGTGGACTTGGTGTGTTTTAGATCATTGTCCCGCTGCATAACCTAAGTGCTCATGAGTTTGAGGGCATGAACTCATGGCCAGACATTCTCCTTCACGGTTTTCTGGTAGAGAGCAGATTTCATGGTTCCATCAATTACAGTAAGTTGTCCTGAAGCAGCAAA
The DNA here is from genome assembly GCA_024447675.2 of Pterophyllum scalare. Lineage (NCBI taxonomy): Eukaryota > Metazoa > Chordata > Actinopteri > Cichliformes > Cichlidae > Pterophyllum > Pterophyllum scalare. Next base: position 6,812 of record JAMQGT020010621.1, read on the forward strand.
GCAGCCCCATACCATCACACTACCACCACCATCTTTGATGGTCTCTTTTTGAAATGTGAGACAAGTCTTTGTGTTCTTAGAAATGGTTTTGTAACCCTTTCCAGACTGATAGATGCCAGTGACTTTGCTTCTCAGCTCTTTCTTTAGATTGTGGCATACAGTACTGTGTTGCTTTCTGAGCTCTTTTAGCCTGCTTCACATTATCAGACAAGTTCTATTTATGTGCTTTCTTGATTCAGCAGGTCTGGCAGAAATCAGGCCTGGGTGAAACTCAGGCCTGATTTACAAAAAAATGTGGTTAATCGGAGATAAGTTATGATTTAACAAGTGGGCAATTACTTTTTCACACTGGGCCAGGTAGGTTTGGATAACTTTTTTCCTTAAATCTTTGATATTAAAGTTTTCTGATGATCTGAAACATGTAAGTGTGAGAAATATGCGGAAAAACAAGGAAATCAGGAATTGAGTAAATACTTTTTCACAGCATCATACAGACAAGTCTGCCTTTGGGATGAAATACATGTACAATAATAATAATTTGTTCCATTCTTTTTGCCCCCCGCCCCTTTAATATTAATTTTTGACAGTCAATATATCAGTGAACATGCAGGTGTCTCTATCACCTGTCTTAAATTAATTACCTGCTAATTCACTGGCGTCATCATCAGAGAGAAAGCATCATTTATTCTGGCTTGTCATGGTTTGGACCACATAAAGCGACAATTCAGGGGAAATATTTTACATCTGAGTGTGGGATCAAAAGAAGACCTTTCCTTCTCAGAAACTAGAAGGCGTGACAGGTTCTGACTGCATATCCCAAAGAGACCACCCTGCTGAGAGGCTCTTATCGCCACTGCCTCAGACGTCTGTCGCCATCTACTGTAAGTACCGTTAAGAGTGTCTCAGTGGGGGTCCATGGACTTTTGAAATTGGTTCTCTGTTAGTTCACCCCTCTGAGAATACTAATATCAGGAGCTCTGTGCAAGCGCTGAATACTGAATTTAACGCACGAAGGGTGAAACGGGACCTTGAGCTTTCTACTGCATAATTGTAGAGCATATAAACTTTTGCAAGTTGCTTTGTTAGTGACCATACTCTTTTTATATTAAAATTAAAAGAGCTAGCTTGATTTAATGGTCATATATGACGTGACATTTAAAGTCCAGATTTCTGAACTGTTTAAGAAAATCTGATTTTTTTCTTATTAACTTGGCTTGAGGTAAACCTCACACCTGTTAAAAAAAAAAGATTCATTACTACTTATGGTCCTCCACGACTTACACCACCTGTTGAGCAAATGTGGAGCTGGATGGACCAGAGGGGATCTACCTATTAAAAATTATAAGTACATGAAATAAGTGTAAAAACCCATAACATTTGATTTGGACATTGTAAAATAATTCCTTTGTCTTTTCACCCCCTGATCAGCCTCTCAGACTGCCTCTGGAATTGCTTCAGGGTCAGCATTCTTTCATCTTTCATTACACTGCTTTGCCACAGGATGGCGTTGCTGTGCTGCACCACAGCCTGGCTGATGAACCAGAAAAGTAGTAGCCTTGCAGTCAGTCACTCAGCAGCTCGGCCAATTGAATCACAGAGGACACATCAGCACTTAGGAAGCAACTACCTACATTGCTTGTCTTACTCTGCTCCCCTCCTGTAAAGTCAATATACACACATACACTGGAACTTCACTTTAACAATCAGCTCCATCCATGCCAACCCTCACTACCCTGTCTTTAAAGTCAGTTTATGAACGAGCTTCATTATTTATTTTTTTTATTATTTTTCATTTCTATGTGATTAGCTTGATGGGTTGCATTTAGCCAACACGTCTGAGTAAGAATGTAGCACTTTGAGATACAGCAGACAGCCATTCCTGACTCATTGCATGAACGCACGCCCTGTAGAGGCTTCCACACAAGGTCTGGCAAATGAGACACAAAAGAACCAGACACAGTGACACACACTCATCTCGCCCCTTCTTCCTGCCCCAAGCATTTCGAAAAGAAGATGTGCTGATACAAGGAGGAGGTGGAGCAACTGGGTTGGTTGACAACAAAGCTACCCCTGTCTTATTGCTGCAGCGCATGCACACCAATGATTCTTGTTTTCCATGGTTCTCTGTTTGTTGTATGTGAGTGGGGCTGGAAAAGGATTGGTGTTTGTACTTTGCATTTAAAGTGTCCCCCTGATTGTGCGTTTTTATGCACAGTGCAATGTTGAATTTGTATTTGGAAACCAAGATTTTACATTCTATCAATCTCCTGGTCTTTGAGACATTGGTGTTAATGCTGTTTCCAGGCACAGGGGAATAAATTGACAGACACAACAAACAGTATAGTCCTGGTATGCAGCAAAACTAAACCGGGTGATGAATGCATGCCATCAGTTATTCTACCATCCCAGAATTAACAATCCAATTCAAAATAATATCACAAAACAGCAGCTTTTCATAACTTCAGAATATCCTACATTCAGGAACATGTTATGATAGAAGCGCACACGTAAAGACCTCCCCACCCCACCACCGCTTTAATTACACAGCCCGCTTATCTGTACAAACGCACACCAACATAATCTCCCTGTCGGCACCCCTGCGCTTTGATGCTCACCTTACAGTCACCATGAGAGTAGCACAGTGTTAATTTAAACAAATACTACTGTAATCTTTGGAACTCAATGCCCCCCACCCCACCCCCACGACCATCATCTCCAAAATAAGATTAGCAATTCAAGGAAAGACAAAGCTGCAGGACCGTTTGACAGTTCCAAGCTCCGAGAGCCTTCTGCTGCGTGTCGCCATGTACAATGGTCTTTACATATGAGAAAGACTTGATGAATGAAGGAGAGGCACAATCTAATTTAGGACAAATGCATCGCATCTTTTTTGTGTGAACACACAATGTTTATGAGGCAACGTGATTGATGAGTAAATCCAAGCAGAAGTGACAGTGGAATAACATTATTCACCTTAGCGTTGCCCTCCTCTGGCATCGCGGCTGGTAGAGTTATCGTTGCTATCATCAGTCAAGTATGAAATTGTGGTGATTCTTTACATGAAAACAATCTCTACTTAGAGAATGTAGATGAGTAATAGCAGATGGGGGGAAAAAAGGGGTTGTCTGAGAGGAATATTCTCTGGCCTAGTTAAGGGGTGAGTTTCTTCCTTCCAACGAGCATCGAGGATTTCTGCAAATAGGAAAAGCCCAGCGAGTAGACACGGATGAGCAGAAATTCACCCAAAGTAGATGTGGGAGACTGAACGGTGGAGGAAAAAGGGGGAGTCTTTTTCTGTGTGTCAGGCCCAACTCTAATTATGGCTTCGTTAATTAGTGTATCTCAACGCCGACTCGCTTGGAAGGATGTCACTTAGCTCAGCTTACCCCCCAACACACGCACCATATCCTTTTCCTAAAAAGGAAACTTGTTCCCTTTTTGCTTTTCTTTCCCCTTCCTTCACTCCTCCCTCCGTCCCATCCCATTCCTGTTCACATGTCTTGACAACTCATGAAGCAAAGCAGCATAACAAAGTAGACTGTGCCACTGTAGCCTTTAACCAAGCATCTTTTGCTTCAAGTTGCTTCCTGAGGAGAGAATGGAATGAGATAAGAAAGCAAGAAAAAGAGAAGGAGGAGGATGAAAATAGGGCCACACTTAACTGTTCCCTCCACAAGATAGAGAGGAGTGAAGAGAGTAAAAAGTCACGGTGGCAGTTGCGCTTATTACTCTAAGGTGTTGGTCTCTGAGAGCTGAGGTGAGCGATGTCAGTGCTGCAGACCCTGCCAACCACGTGGAGAAATTAAGCCCCATCTCAGTGACGAGATCAGGGAATAAACACGTGACCGTGCCGCAAATTGGAGTCCTCCGTCTGTATTTACTGGAGCAGAGCCGCTGGCACACACAGAGCACTGCGCGTGCACAACCAAGAACACCACGATTTTCAACTCTGAAAACAACCCCCCAACTCCCAAATTCAAATTCTTGTCGTGGCTGCTATTCAAGCTCAGCAGCACTGCAAGATGCTGCATAAATTAAGTCGCTGGAGGGAGTGAAGATGAGGAACAAGCACCGTCTGCCTCTGCCGGATTGTAATAACTCCTGAAGCCTTGTTGGCGGAGAAGAATCCCCCATTGAGACCGGGGCCACACCTTCCACTCTGTGGATCTTCATTAAGGTCCACTAACTGTCTCCACTCCCAATGTTTGCATACTAATGCAGAACTAAGAAGAGCCTGCTCAAAAGGGGCAAAGTAGAAATACTGGTGTGTTCATTTTGTGTGTGTGCATTACATTTGTTTTATATGTGCATTTTTATATTTTCTAACAGTCTGAGGGAAGGCAGCAAAGGTTAGGTAAGGGGGAGAGGGAAGGGTGCTGTTTGGCTGTGCCCCTGATGTCCAAGGCAGCCTTAGTGATTGCAGTGCTGACCCCTCTCGTTCACCTTTCGACTCGCCCTGCTGCTTTCCAGAGACAAACACTCCGAGCTGGAGATTGTCTCTGTTTGCTAGCTGCCTTGCAACCTGTTATTTTCTACAGCCACTTGTTCAGATACTCTGGAGAGGAACAAAAAAAAACTTGTGGGTGTGGTCCTGAACATGGTGCAAAATAAGGAGTCAGGCAATCAAAGGGGTGGAGAGTGGAGGGAGACATGGGGGGGGGGTCCTAACAGGATGTGTGTTATTTCAGACACAGTGCTTTCAGGCTAACTGTACCCTCATTGTTCTAACGCTGCCGGTAATGACTTCACCGGCTTCCTGTCACATGATTAAGACCATCAGTGATGCAAAAAGTCTGGATGGATGACATCACTAAGATGTTTGGCTTCTTTGCTTCTTCACAGTGCCAGTACTGTGTTTAGTTGTTCTAATGCAGTGACACAAACAGACCAGCCTATCAACTAAACAGCAAACATAGTTTTAGAGAAGGTTCATTTGATTAGAAATAGAAGTAAAACTGGAAAATCAGATGAAATATGTACAAATCCACATGCTGTGGGTATTTCTTGAGCCTTTACTGATCCACTACTGAAGGTCAGTATCAATTTCAAACTGAATGGCTACACTCCACAAATGACCTATAATAGAGTGGCACTCTGACTGTCCACTCAATCCATCTTCTCCTTTTGCCTTCACTATTTAGCCAAATCCTGACAGAATAAGGATCATGTATAGTGTCAATTTAACAGGGTCCTTATTCTAGCGACACTTTCTGAACTTACCCTTTAGTCTGTAAATACTGGGCAGACATGTTTTAAACTCTCGCCTGTCAAGAGTAGTACTCCAGCAAAAGCTGAAATGTTCATAGCTTCCTAATTTAAGTCTTTATAATATCCTTACAGTAATGAGTCAGTAAACAATGATGTTATTAAAATGGTTTCAAAACACCTGCAAACCAAACTTTATCCAATAGAAATGGACTCTACATCCATTTTAGGAACAGTAGTAACCTGGCGTCTTTAATGAATGTGACACTCTAGACAAACAAAATCGGAAAAAAGGTGTTCTGGTTGGAAAAAGAGCCTTCAGAATGTGAAGAGGTTAAGCCAATAATATTTGAGAATGTATAAATGAATGTAAAAAGTTCATGTTACAGCTGCCCTAAATTAACAGTGCTGGTAATTACCAAAATCCTTTTTTTTTTTCAATGTTTCTGTAATGATTAATCCACCAGTATGCAAAAGCTTTTTAATGATGATATTTTTTAATACTAAAATATAATTATTGTTGTTAGCCATGAATTTTCAAAATTACTGTTTTACAAGAAAGCAGAAAAAAGTAAAGCACATTATTATTTATTGATTAAAATGGAAAATTAGTTATTTTCTTGCATTCCTGAACAGAATTTATTATATTTTGTTTTTTTTACAAATTTATAAAATATTTGCTTTTTTTTTTTTTTTTTTTTTATGACAGGTGGTCTAATAAAATTTGCTAAGCACTGCACATTAAAGGCTATAGTTTTGGATTTCACTGAGGAAAGTCAGGACTGAGAAGTTCTTAAATAACTTCACGGACTATTTAGTAAATATTGATGAGAGAAAGAGGGAGATGGGTTCAATTGCAGCTCCTATAGAATGATTTCAAACCAAGTACAAAGACAACCAATCACTTAGCTGGATAACAATTACTTTAAATTGATTTTAAAAATGAAAGAAGAAAACTGATAAGGAGAACAGCTAATAAACCATGACTTCAATTGTAATTCCTGCTCAAATAATTTGAGGTAAATAACAAGAAAAGAACCGTAAAAATAGCTGCAGAACTTTTTAAATAATTAAGTTTAGCTTCTTGCCTAAGATATAGTAGCCATCAACAAAAGGTGGGCCATTGCTGATGCAATAGCAAAAAAAAAACAAAAACACAAAAACTCTCAGCGTGCTTGCCCTATCCTGCCCAGAACAGAAGAATGCACAGGCTAAAATACCCCCGAATACAAGTTACTGAGAGACAACTCAGAGAAGACCAGACTTCATTCTAACAGGAGCTCTCTGTACAAACGACACACACCATAAAACGAGTGGGATATGCAGTGGCAGGCAGATAATAATAGAGGGAAAGGACAATGACAGGACTTTTCTCACTGTGAATATCTACAACAATGGGCCAGTCATGTTCCAGCACAGTGAAGCAAACCTCAGCCCTGTCCAAGATGACTTTAACACCATAAAACCCAGAGAGGCGGATGTGAGGAGAGAAAGGACGGGCAGAAGGGGAGTTAGAGTAGACCTCAGAGAAAAGCAGCTAGAAGTGCAGGTGGAGGACCAAGGAAATGATTTAGTACAACACAGGACAAGCAGCAGGAGAGAAAAGTGTCTTACATCATAGAGTCTCTCTCTGCAAGCGGTGAAGCTGATAGAACTCAAAGAGACGATATTCTCCAATCTTCCCCCCACAGAAACTTACCAGCATCCAAAAGATCAACTGAACCTTATAAAAAACGAGTTCAACACCTCACTGCTGGAGCTGAGAGTAGAATTTCAAAACCTCCAACAAGATAGAGACACTGTGAATATTGAGCTTAATGCAGTAGGTGTAGAGCCCCACCTGAGATACTAGACAATAAACAGCATGAGGGCAGCTCAAAAGAATCAAAGCCAACTAACAGTCACTGAAATCGGTATAGAATAGACCACCTCACACTCATCCACCTGGGACCATCTAACCCAGAGCCACAACTAACAAATCTTCACCCAAAGCCACCAACAAGCCAGACAAATCCATATTTCCTTTTATATAGAGCCCCAGGAAAACATCCCCAGCACACATCCACTACTGCAGACTGAGCTCACATGGAAAATTCTGAACATTTTCAATGTCCAGTGAGTCACTGCACAACTCCCTCTCCTCCAGTATGATAATCTGCACCATTCTACAAAAAGAGTTTGTCATCATCCATGGAACATCAAACATCCATCAGCTATAGCTGTGCATTAATAACAAATGTGCAACTGATACACTGCACAGCATCTGCAGCCTGGATGACAGTGTCAACCCACACAAAGACACAGTGAAGCTACTCTTGTCTGTAACCTGGGCAGTCCTCAACAACAGATTACAAACCTCCACAGACCACGCCACTCACCACTGAGGAGATTAAGTGCATAATTACACAGTCACATATCCAAAGGATCCCAAGCACAGTGATCCACAACCCTATCCAGGCATTCCGCCTGGCAACCCTGCTCCCTATACGCTCACCCAAGAGCCAGCCAAGACTTATGCTGCTTCTGTGCCAGTGTGCATTAGGGGAGGGTGGGGTAAGATGAGCCACTTTTTACTTTTTTTGGTTCTACAGACAAAATTAAATGACACAGGAGTACAATGAAAACATCAATTCTTAATTTGAAAGAATGAAAATATAAGAATGAGTCTGTATCAAACAGCTTTGGAAATCATCAAAGTGCATCAACTGAGAGACCAGAGTTACCTTGTTCACTCTCATCAGCTCGCATACTCTGAGGTGTCAACAAGTGGGATGAGGACATCACTTTCCTCAGAACTGCTGAACTCTGGGACTGTCCTTTTTGTTTGTGCCTGCTTTCACTTTGCCGGTTCTTTGGTATTTGTCACTTCTTTTCCCTTGCATTTTCTTTCTTTGGAGTAAGGCCATGGAATTGGAATGCCAACATTTTGATGTGGTCAGCCAGCTTGTTCTCCATCTCTTCTGTAAAAACCCTCTTTGCTTCTGCTGTTCTGCTGCTGCCTACTAGTTTCAGTTTTTTTAACCTCACTCTTTTTTTATGAACCTTGATCTGTCAGTGTTTCTGTCCTTTGCCACGGTGCCGATGGATTTTACATCCTTAACATTGGTGAGTGCCCCAGTTGGTCAAAATGGTCCAGTTTAGCTAATAAAGCTAATCTTTAGCAAAATGACATGGTTTTATAGTTTGGGAATCCGCCAACATATACCATGGACAAGAATGCCTTAAAATAAATTCACCTTGATATAACTTTTTATTAGACATAAAATGCTAAAAATTTTACTTTGACAAGGAAAATTTGTTTATTTGTGGAAAAAAACCTTACCACTTGTCACATGTACTTCTGCCTTTTTCAGTATGATTGAAATGATGGCTGCCACCTAAAAGCAAGGTCACATGACCCTAGACAAGCATCGTTGCTAATATACAGGGGGTGGGTCATTTTACTCACTGGCCCATCTCACCCCACTCTCCCCTACTTGGAAGAAGCATCTAATCAACCTCATACACACCAGTTATACACACTGAGTTAAATGCACACTAGGAATAGTATGTGCATGTGTGCGCATACCATGAAAAAACACAGATTACTGCAGTTTCTTTTTTATGTAGTGTATCAAAACATACACTCAATAATACCATTGTATTTCCCAGTGTATTCCACTGAATTCAGATCATTTGAATTTTGCCCTTAAATAATCTGTGCCAGTGGTATCAATTCCTTCATCCTCCAGGAACTGCCTGCATACTCTCGCCACATGAGCCCGAGCATTGCTGCTCTCCAGGGGGAACCCAGGAACCACTGCACCAGTGTAGGGTCTGACAATGGGCCCAAGGATTTCATCCTGATACCTAATGACAGTCAGGGTGCTGTTGCCTAGCCTGCAGAGGTCTGTGCGTCCCTCCATCGATATGCCTCCCCAGACCATCACAAAACCGGTCTTGCTGAACGATGTTAGGGGCAGCATAATGTTCTCCACAGCTTCTCCAGACCCTTTCATGTCTGTCACATGTGCTCAGTATTTTGTCAGAGACATTCACCCCTGAAAGTGTTCCTTTCTTCTTTTTTTTTTTTTTTTTGAGCAGTGTAATCGGTTGTGTTTAGGACTCCATTCTTAAGGAAGGGGTAGTGTGACAGCCCTCTGCTTTGGTCAGGGTCTGCAGTGTGTTTTCACCCATTTGTCCACATGTTTACAGGTTCCCGATGCTGTAGGTGGAGTTAATTAGTGTAACTGGGGGCAATAGATTAAGTCTCCTTGGAGCATTTAAGAGCTGACTGTTTCAGCCTTTCTCTCTCGCCGGTCACCCAGCCCCATGTTACTTGTTTGGTTGCCTTCAGCCTGGTTATTTTAGGTTCTACACTACACAACACCACACACCTAATATTCAAACACTCATCCAACTGCTGACACAATGTGAGACTCTGACTAATACACCTCATGAGGTGTAATTATGATTTTTGCTTCCTTTGGTTAATAAATTTTAGTTAAAGCTGCATCTCTCCAATTATGTGTCACAACTCATGAGCCCGACCATGGCAGTAAGCACTTGTAAATCCTTAAAAATCTTAAATGAAACAATTAAGTAAAGAAGTTAAAAGAAAATCCAATTAGTGATTTATAAATTATTCAACTTGTTTTTGAGTGTAGGTTATTTCACTGAAATTTGAACTTAAGGTCCTATAACACCCATTTTCCACAGTGGAGATGAATTAGTCCCTGATAATTACAGCAGCATATGTGTGAGCACTGGGGTATCATGGAACGTATTATTCAGGATCATTAATTTGAGGCTTACAGCCTTCCTTTTGAAATACAGTGTCTTGAGTAAAAGTCACACTGGAGTGATTTTATTTTTACCTTGCACATCAGTGTTGCAGTGCTTGGATTCCCGTGGTATAGAAGCTCTCATCCTGACCTTCAAAAAAGTCCTCATCATTGGTCCAATACTGCTTCCCAACCAAGTGTTTTTTCATGTTGGGGAGGAGAAAATAGTCAGATGGTGCCAAATCAGTAGAATATGAGGGTGATCAACCAGCTCAAAGCCACAGTCGTGCACAGCAGCCGTTGCAACCACGGACTTGTGTGCAGGAGCATTGTCCTGGTGAAACAGGACCCCCTCTGTCAGTTTTCCAGGCTATTTTGACTTGATTGCCTTTTCGCAACTTCCCAGAAGACGGAGATGCCGGGTGTTTCCACTGCGTGGACTGCCGTTTGGTCTCTGGCTCAAAGTGGTGAACCCAGCATTCATTTCGCGTGAGGAAACATTCAATAAAACCGTCTGGATTTGGTTCAAAAAGTGCCAAGTTTGCCTGTGACACAACCTGCCTGGTGTGCTTTTGAAAAGGTGTCAAAAGTCGTGGCACCCACCAAGCGGAAACCTTTGACATGTCAAGGTCTTAACAGAATGCTCTCAACTCATTCATGGGAGATGCCTACAGCATTTGCTATCTGATTAACAGTTAAACATCTGTCATCCATCACCATGCGGTGAACACAGTCCATGTTTTCTTGGGTGGTGGCTGTGGCAGGACATCCGGACCTTGGGTCATCTTCAAGGCTCTCCCTACCCCTCTTGAATTCAGCTGCCCACTTTTACACAGTTGATAAAGCTGGAGCATCATCCCCTAATGTAGCAACCATGTCAGCATGAATGTCCTTGGGGGCTAACCCCTTTTTCTGCAGATATTTGATAACACCACGGTGCCAAATTTTATCCATTTTCACAAAATGTCTCTAGTACTACTTTTCCAAGTCCTAATTCTGTATCCAGTGTGGGTTTATCCGGAAAGAAAACATGTAGTTAGCATCAGTAAGGGTTGAATTTAAGGCATGCCAAATTTAATTACTGTATGATAACTTCTTCTTAGTCAGCCTATGAACTTTTCAGCCCACCCTCATACATAGGTCATCCACATCCAGTGACATGCATTTGGGATTTTGGATAACTGCATTGGAGCATGTTTCCAGCAGATGAAAACCTCTCTCTATACCATAAATTATGCTTCACTGTATACCTGAGCATGGTGTCTAAGCATCAACACACAATGCAGACAGAGCACAGACTTACACAGAGGCTGAGTCTGTGCCACTGACTCAGCTAGTGAGTCAGTGAGGCCCATTCTGTTGAGAATATGTACGTTTCCATCATCAGCGAGTCTGTTGTTTTTATGCAGACACTCAGTTTCATAATGTTCTTTAATTACACAGATTTTTTTTTTCTCGTTTACTGGGAGATATTGCATTGAGTCATTATTGATTACGTCATAAACATAATATGAAACCAAATAATAACCGCTTTCTTCCTGATCAACCCATTATTAATCGCATAACAATTAGTTTGTTTTGTAGCGCCTTGTTTATTATTAAGGCTCGAACAGGAAATTCCTCTGTGAAAATTCTACTGTAAAAGTTTCTGTTGCATCAGGCACACAAGAAGTGAGTCATGGTAGATAATCGGAAAGAAAATTGAGAGGTTTAAAGAACGTTGGCTGTTGCCTTAGTGTCAGTCATAGCCATTCACCTAAAATTTTGATACCCATGGATAAAAGATCCAGCCCAGCTTGCACAGTTACTCTGAGGTTGTAAAATGATTTTGTCACCCTGGCAATCATTCATTTGAGAGTTGTATGGGCTGACCCTGTAGAGGAATAACATGTGAACTATGAATTGTACCATTCCTCTGTACATTTTTCTCTCTTGTTTCCAGTAATATCACCGTTGCTCATTCTTTGGGATGTTAATGTCAGATGAGACTGACAACTGCCATCTTCTAATCCTTGTCAGCGACAACTATATCTGGTTTGTTAGCTGACAGCTGCTTGTGCATCAGGATTTTAAATCCCACAGGATCTTCACTGTGCTACTTTTCAGAGGTGTGTCCCATTGGGACTTTCATCCATATTCAGCAAAGAGGTTCCTGTACACTATCCGGTGTACTTGTATACGCACTCCCAGGTTGCATCTCAAGTCCTCCTACTATGTGTTAGAATGTCTTAGGATCATCACTGCACAGCCTGTACCCTATCTGCAGTGGCACAATCCTGCCTCCCCCTCACTATCTTTCATCACCTGCCTCAGGCACTCTGATAGCAGTTCATCCCAGGTGTCCATCTTCCTGATGTATTCATGGATGCTCTTTGTTCCATCCTGGATTGCAGGTCTGACACTCAATAATCCTCGCCCTCACTCTTTTCTTTGCTCATAGTCTCAGGGTGCTGGCTCTTGCTTGGAACCCACCGTGCACTGTGAGGAGATTTCAAATCATGACATCAGTGACATCTATCTCCCCCTGTGGCCAACTTATTATTCCAGCTTAGCATGTGATGACTGTTAGGGCGTACATGTTGATGGCTCAGATCTTATTCCTATCATTGAGCTGTCTTCTCACTACTTGCCTTACCTTCTGGAAGTATTTGGCTGTGGCTGACCTTACATCTTAACTGTAGTGCCCACTGGCCTGTGTGATACCCAGGCACCTGTAGCTGTATGTCTGCTTCTGTTATTTCACCCATTCAGTCCCAATCATCTCTCTTTGCCATCATGTGGCCACACAAACAAGCAGGACATCCTGATGCATTGCTTGTTTGTGGGTCTCTCCACCTTCAGTTTTGTATTTAATAATGGAAATCATGCTCTTTTGGACTGAGATTAGGTGACTGACTTGGCCATTGAAGAATATCCCATTTCTTTGCTTTAAGAAACTCTCGGGTTGCTTTTACACTATGCCTTGGCTCATTATCCATTTGCACTGTGATGCCTTGTCTGAATAGTTTTGCAGCATTTGGCTGAATCTGAGCGGAGAGTATAGCACTGTACATGTCACAATCCTTCATGCTACTTCCATAAACAGCCACATCATCAATAAACACTAGTGACCGGTTCCACTGGCAGTCATACATACTCATTGTATAACATTGCCTCCAGTGTGCCAGTGCTCTACCAAAGCTCTTAGAGCTTATTTGATTTTTTTTTTTCACTAAACAGCATTGCATACACCATCTCTTCACTCATGTACTCACACCACTGATCATACTGACTACAGTGTGCTTAGTTTGCTTTCTTTTTTTGTTTCTTTATTTAAAAACAAAACAAAACTGTGTTTTAATGTGTATTTGTGCGGCTCTCCCTTTTTGTCATGGCTGTGTGGCCTGGTTTGTGACACCAGACTGAGTTTTTGCCATCTATCTGACAGGTTTATTTTGTTTTTCCAGCCTAAAAATGGCCTCCTTGACTTGAATAAACATCTCTTTGGACTTCACATTGAGAGTTCCAGTGAGCAGCAAGTGCAAGTTCAACTCCAGATCTTTTATCTGCTTAATTTGTTATGGAAGGAGACAACGGGTCTCTCATGGCCACAAAACGGTTTTTCAATCAATTATCCAATTCCTTTTGAGCCTCTGAAAATTGGGGACTATGAATAAAAATTCCCAAGCAGTTAATGTAATACTTTTGTTAAACACTTTGGATTAAAGCTTAAAATCTGCACTTCAATCACGTCCTGATTGTTTCGCTTAAAATCCTGTGGGGGTGGTATAAAGGGGCAAAATGAAAGGATTGCATAAATGTTCCATTACTTATGGATGTAGCTGCACAGGAGATGGCCGATGGTCATAGTCCATTTTTGAATTTCTATCTCTATATATTTGTTTCTATTCTATACTACTATCACTATATTATGCACCATATATGATTATTTCACCATCTTCATTTCAACTGCAGTAACACAAGATATTTGTTTTTATCTTACATCAACTCTCTGTGAAGAGCTCCGAGGGGGTTGAGGCCCATGCAGAACTGCAGGATGGACAGCTGTCTTATATGTTTCTAAACATTATTGTTCTCAATTGCAAAAGGAGGTAAAGCTGAAGAGAGTAAATCCTTTGGATACCATCTATCCTCAGCTGAAGGACATTTCTGGATTCTGGCATTTTCCTAAGTGCATTTGGTCTTCATAATGAAACAATACTCTACACACACACACACACACACACACACACACACACACACACACACACACACACACACACACACACACACACACACTGATGTGCAGATGAATAAAACCAGCCCTTGTCTACCTACTGTCTCACAATACCCAGCAGCAGACTGCAGCTTTGTTCTAAATCGGAGGATCATATCAAATCTTGTCATTAGGCTTTGTTACCAGGACAACAGCCTTGCTCCAGCATCCTCTGAGCCAAACTCTGTCAGGATGGCAGCAGCGATAGCAAGAGCAAAAATATACCTATAGATGAAAATAAAATAAACATGCGGCTGGAATTCGTGACAGAAAGCCTTCATTTTCAGATGACCTGCCACTTTTTTTTTTTTACAGGGATCCAGGCCCCACACTACTGACTACAGTGGAATGTGATGAGCCTGTCAAGTGGAGAGTGCTTTCCGTATTCACACAGTGGGCAGACGTACGCTCTTGTTTTTTTGCTCCTGATATTATGTGAGAAAGCCAAGGCTGTGAGTTCACAGCTCAGATAAAGACCTGAATAATTGGCACATGGTTATGTAATGTGAGCCATTGGAGTCCATACAGCAGTGTTGTATTATTCATTGCAGTAGTGGAATATGTAAAAGAACAGCTCCAATCCCCTTTAGGTCTAATTAAAAGACTATCACCCATTTTACAATGGAAACTCCAGGGGATACAGTGTAATCACGTATTAATAGAATGATTACTAAAGAAATAAAGCTCCTTATGCTGATAAGAACTGCTGAATTTATAGCACAAAGCCACTGTTAAAATGAATTCGTATAAATTTTAGTCCTATGATCTCAGTTCAGCTTCCAATTTGAGACCATGAAGAAGTCTTTGAAATGCCACAAAAAGAGATGGATCCCACTCACAAGGATTTCAATTGGAAGCTGAAACTTTAGATACAGACGGGCACCATGGGAGTATTTATGCTTGCAGAGCCATATTCTCTTGATAGTCATAACCAGAGACTTGAAACACTGGGGGCTTTTTTTTTTTTTAACCAGATAATTACACAATTTAAGTTATTTTTTGTAAAATAAATATATAAAAAAAGATGCAACACAGTGTGCCCTTCAAAAATGTTCTGGTCAGGTTCGTAGGCTGATTTTTATTATGGGAAATCAAAGTAAAGATAATGACTTCAATCAGAGTTCTCATTTAACTTCATTATCATCTCGGCAAGAAGGAGTAAAGCCCTAAGAATACAAGGCTTGATGTTGTTGCATGTTGCCAGCGCTTTGTTCAATTTTTAAAATTGACCACATCTGGTCTCACAGCTTCTGCTTTTATTGTGACAGCGGATCCTTCTGAACTGCGGGAACTCTGTCTTATCTGTCTTTCTGGTATTGTGCTCCTCTTCATCTCACCAGCAGTTTTTGTGGAGTCTCATCTGTTCTCTGCTCTGCCCTCCCCTTGTTCTTTTCTCCTCTCTCTGCATATGCCAAGAGATAACTAAATATTTAATATTTTGATGTGATAAACATGTTTTATTTAATTTACTTCATACGTACACATAAGAGCTATACCAAAATCAAATTTGCTGAAACTCAAATTTCAAAGAAACAGAGAATAAAAACAAGTGAATAATTTGCTTCAAAAACAGAAATGTTTTATGTGGGGTTATTTGGTTCAAGCGCGTTTCATTTTGATGCCTTTATGTAGCCTTCATTCGACTGCCTTTAAATCTAATTTAAAACATACAGTCAGTTCGTGCATCATGGGCTCTCAGCTGGGGAGATAAAGTATCCAGACAAATGCTGAAAGTGGAATACTCTGTTTTTCTTATATGATAGTGGTTTGCCCCAGAGAGCTGACAACAGGTCCCGAAGTGCTGCAATCATATCTCTACACTGTGTCCCATGCATATTTTCTCTAAACACAGTTATTACTGAGCCACTACAGTCCTCTTTAGGGGTTGGAAAGATCAGCTCATATGGTTTTAATGCCATCAAGCATACTGACTTATCTAACAGGTATTACTTTATCTTTATCTTGTTCCACATCTAAGCCAACAATCGGCAGCCAAAAAAAAAAGGATGCTAGCCTGTCAGATTGGAAAAATGGGGATCTAACTCCTGCAATTACAGTTCAATTAGAAACATATTTAGGATTTAGTTTTTATAACTTGACTACATTTCACCCATGCTCTTAGATTGTGTTTGTTTGTCTTGTCTTGTCTTGCATGTAGGTGTTTATGTCATCCTGAGCAGGCCACATGAGTCCTTCAGACATGGGTATGCAGCATCACAGACTTCCCCACTTTTAAACATGATGGAATTCTCTCATTTGGTTACAGAGTACAGCGCAAAAGTCTCGGGCGACCCTTCCCCATACCATCTTTATTTATAAAGCACTTTAAAACAACCACAGCTGATACAAAGTGCTGTACATTAATACAGAAATAAATAAAAATTAAATAACTCTTTCAGGTTAAAGAACAAAAAAAAATTAAACAGTTTAAAACTATATCCCGCTGGAGTTAAAAGCCAAGGAAAAAAGATGGGTTTTAAGACGAACTTTAAAAGTGGACAGTGAAGGGGCCGCTCTAACCTGCAAAGGTAAGTCATTCCAAAGCTTAGGACCAACTATAGAGAAAGCCCTGTCCCCTCTGAGCTTCCATCTGGATCTTGGTATCTCCAAAAGCAGCTGGTCTGCTGACCTGAGAGACCGAAAAGGTATGTAGGGGGTGAAGAAGCTCAGAGAGGTAAGATGGGGCACGATTGTGCAAAGATTTAAAAACAAACATAAGAATTTTAAAATGAATCCTAAAATATACAGGCAACCAGTGCAGTGAGGCCAGGGCAGAGGTCATGTGCTCTCTCTTTTGAGTAGCCATCAAAAGTCGTGCAGCAGCATTTTGAACCACCTGCAGACGTGACAATAGCGACTGACTGACTGACTCCAAAATAAAGTGAATTACAGTAATCCAATCGAGATGAAATAAAAGCGTGGATCACTGTTTCAAAATGCTGCAGAGATAGAAATGCTTTTACTGATGCCAGTCGCTTCAAATGATAAAAACTGGACTTAACCACGGCTCTGATTTGGCTGTCCAATTTAAAATCACTGTCCACCTTAAACCCAAGATCAGTAACAATGGGTTTAAAATATACCTACAAGGGTCATTTCTTTGTATTTTGCTAGAAAAATAAGAAATAAGTGCAGTGATGTATGGAAACATGTGCAAACGTATACATGGAAATACAGAATATATTGCAAAACAGAATTCGTGCAATTCTAACAAGCTTGAAAGTCAATATGACCACCTTTGTTCTTCCACACAGTCTGAACTCCCTTAGGCAGCTTTCTTGTAATTTCATGAAGTAGTCTTCGGGAACAGTTCTCCTGGTTTCTTGAAGGACATTCCAAAGCTCTTCTTTGGATGTTGGCTGCCTTTTGTTCCATTTTCTGTCAAGATGATCCCACACTGCTTCAATAATGTCGAGGTCCGGGCTCTGGGATAGCCAATCCATGACTGATAGTGTTCCATTGTATGTTTTTCCATCCAGGTTTCACTGCATTGGCAGTGAATTTGAACTCATTCTCATGCAGGAAAATGAAGCTGCTGCCAATCAGACACTTTCCAGATGGTATTGCATGGCAGATCAAAATCTGACTGTATTTTTCTGTGTTCATAATTGCATCAGTTTTGACAAGACACTCACTGGTGTTCCTCTCTTGGCTTCCTCTGCGGATTCTTATGACAATTTGAACCAAAGATTTCAAATTTGGATTAATTATTCCATGAGACCTGTTGCCAATGATTTTCAGTCCAGTTCTTGTGTAACGTGGCATACCACAGCCTTTTCTCCCCACTTCCCTTCTTTAAGAATGGCTTCTTGACAGCCACCCTTCTATTAAGATTACGTCTGATGAGGCTTCAGTGAACAGTAGATGGATCCACTGAAGAGCCAGATGCATCTCTCAGGACCTGCCAGGTCTCTGATGGATTTTTTTCCCCCATTTCTTAAGGACATGACTTTCAGTTCATCTGTTTTTTCCTCTATTTTATAAGGACACACTGCACATCAAGCTGAGATATGCCAAGTTTTCAGCTAATAGCTCTTTGGAAATCACCTTTTTGGTGCAAAACTACTATTTTGTTCCCGTCAAACTGTTTTATCTTTGTCATTTTTCATTGATTCATCTAAAGAAGCGCGAACAAATTATGTGTGTTTGTGCCAGGCTGCAAGTAACAAAGCGCCTAGAGATACAATTTAAAATGAGTTCTTTGCTAAATTGTCTGTATATTGACACAAAACTGGTTCATCTGGAACAATAAAAATAAATAAATAAATAAATAAAAAACAGCCAACGTCCAAAGAAAACTTACTAGAAAGTCTGGCTCCTTGGAAGCAAAACATAAAGAAATGAGGGCTTCTGCACAGTTCTATAGGCCACGTTCATGATAATGCTTCTGGCACCCTTCAGAGTTTTAATTCACTTGAGAATGGAAGTCTAGATTTGCAGTCAATTGACTCCAAATCTGACTTTCAGTAGAAACAAAAAGGAGTGGTTCATCTAGTTTAACCCATATTTAAGCACAGTTGTACTTCTTTTAAAGGCTTCTGCCTCTCCTTCAAGTATTTTTTCTCTTGCTGCATGGTCCCCACACCACACATGCTGCTAAGCCACAATGCGTGGGGCCATTCACATGGCTCCGCTTGCTGTGCTGCGTGGTGACCCGCCCCGCCTTTTTAACTGCATCATAGTCATATGGATCACAACATGTCACAATACACACTGGGCAGGTTTCTCATCCAGTGGTTCGGCACTGTTGATCAGTGCCAGCGCTTGCCTAAACTTCATAGCAGGCGTTGGTGAATATGGGTGTGTCTTTGTATGCCCTCGTATGATTGGCACATGGGTATGTGGTATGTGTGCATTGGTGTGTGTGTGTGTGTGTGTGTGTGTGTGTGTGTGTGTGTGTGTGTGTGTGTGCAGCTGGCCCTGGGTTTGGGGCATGATCAGCCTTGGCCCCTGTGGGACATGGTCGTGGAGGGTGGGGGTTAACCTGCCCTTTGGCCGTGGGGGCTTCGTCTGGGGCTCCTTCCTTCCTCTTCCGGGGTGTGCACGTGGTTGCTGCTGGGATGTGGAGCCTCAGGTCTTCTGAGCTCCTGGTGGGCTGCAGACAGCCTGGGCCTCTTGTGCCTTTCTCTGTCTACCTCTTGATCTTGGGAGGCATTGTTGCAGCTTCTTGCCCTCATTTATTGAGTATGTTTCAGTGACAAGGACACACACACACACACACACACACACAAATAAAACAGGGATTGTTTGTGTATCTTTTTTAAAATTATGTATATATAATATTAGAAATTAGAAAATCTTTATTGTCATTGCACATTTCCATGCAAAGAAATTCTGTTTGACAGCTCTCCCTTTTTTCACCGCTGCATAAGAATCAGGAGAAGATATAAATTGCACAAGCAATAAATAGGAAATAGAAACAGAAACAGAAACAAGAAAAGAGCAACAACTATAAATATAAATAGAAACAAAAATGAGGTTATACAAGTGTGGATGCAAGTAAGGTGCAGAGTGTGAAGTGCAAAGTCCAGTGAGACACAAAGTGTCATGACCATGCTCTGGCTTGCAGCAGAGCTTTTATGGTTCTGTGGAAGAAGCTGTGTTTAAGTCTTTCTGTCTGTGCCCTCATGACCCTGAACCTGCCAGAGGGGAGGGTGCCAAAAAGACATTGTCCAGGGTGTGTGTGATCCGACCTGATTTTTCGGCTTCGTTTTCTCAGTCCGGCAGAGTGAATTTGATCCAGGGAGGGGAGAGGGGCACCAATGATCTTCGATACAGTCTTAATGATCCGCTGCAGGTCTTTTCTCTCCTCTGAGGTGCAGCAGGAGAGCCACACTGTGCATGCATAACTCAGGACACTTTCTATGGTGCATTGGTTGAAGTTGGTGAGGGGTTTTCTTGAGGGACCGCAGGAAGAAGAGTCTCTGCTGGGCCTTCTTCACCACTTCTCTGGTGTTTACTACCCATGTCAAGTCCCTTGAGAGGTGAACACCAAGGTACCAGCAATAAACAGACTGGCATGTACTGTGTCCTTATGTTTCCTGAAGTGTGTGTGTGCATGTGTCACTTCTTTCCCACTTGTAAGCTCAGGTATAAGCAAACTGTAAAAATAGAGAAATAAAGATTAGCAAGAGGAGCCTCTTTTAAAAGCAAATGTGTCTGGCTCAACACAGCATACAGACTATCATTTTGCTTGCTTAAGCTGCCAGACAGGACAGGTTTAAAAATAATAAAATAAAATAACAATTATAATAATAATTAAAAAAACAAACAAAAAACTTTGTATTGCTCTAAGATGTAAAATCAAGTTCAAACTGAGGGTTGTGTTCCAATTTACACACAGTATAAAAGCTTCAGGAAGAGCTTGAGCTGTCAGTTGAGAAAACATCATGACAAAAAAAAAAGAAATTAGTTTAGACTTGTTGATGTTCACGACGCAAATATCATCAAGAAATTCAAAGAGAGATATAGAACAGGCTTGGCAGAGGTACTGTAGGAAGTGAAAGATTTCAGAGAGTCTGGAAAGGAAATTAGTGAGAAATGTGTTTAAAGACTCCAGAACAACTACTAAGACACCAGTGAATGACTTAGCCAAGTCAGTAATTGCAGTCTTAAAGAAGACGATCACTTCTGCACAGGAACGGACTGTGAGGTTGCAGACCAAGAAATATTCCAGTTCTGCAGAAGAGACAGCTTCAAGCCAAACTGAAGTGTGCTAAGCAAAACCTGGAGAAAGATTATGCACAGTGAAATAATTTTGACCCTGTTAGTTTTTTGTGGAAATAAATCTGTGTGCAAAGTAGACACCCAAAATAAAACTAGGATGTTTGGAAAAGTTGTGTTTGGGAAATGCATCTGAAAAATTTAAATTTTCATAGGAGGGCTAATAATTCTATGCAAACTATGCATTGTGATGTCAGGCATAAGGGGAGAATGACCACAGTGCTTCAAGCTAATAGGAACATTACCTCAAATAACCAATCTTTACAACCAATGTATGGAGAAGAGCATCTTTGAATGCACAAACTTTGAATCAGATGGACTACAGTAGTATAAGACCACATGGGTGCCAATCCTGTCAGTTAAGAAAAGGAAACTGAGGCTACAGTTTGCACAGACTCACCAAAACTGGACAACAGCGCATTGGAAAAATGTTGGTCTGACAAGTCTCAATTTTTGCAGCATTTAGATGGTATTTGTTGTCTTCCACAGTCCCATTGAGTTACTGAGAGCAATTGCCTTAGAGTTGGCCTCTAGTGTTTTTGTAGTATACCATGCACAGTGTACAGGAACATCTGTGCCACATATGGATTAGAAGTCCTCAAGTCCATGTGCCAGATGTCAATTAATTTCAAATGTATTTATATAGCACCAAATCACAACAAACAGTTGCCTCAAGGCACGTTGTACTGTAATGTAAAGACCCTACAATAATTACAGAGAAGACCCAGCAATCAAAATGACCATCTATGAGCGAGCACTTGGCAATAGTGGGAAGGAAAAACTCCCTTTTAACAGGAAGAAACCTCCAGCAGAACCAGGCTGACGCACTATGGAAGAAAGCCAGAGATTAATAACAACTGAT